>VWZS01001009.1:46025-77713 GCA_013397075.1 Rhabdornis inornatus | reverse complement strand
AAATCCATGAAGTCAGTCCACAGTACTGCATCATTACTTTCCCAAAATGTTATCTTCTGTCTTTCCAAAACTTAAAGACTGCGAAACACACAAATGCTGAAGAGGAAGTCAATAACCAAAACAAAGACATTTTCTCTATGGAAAGCTTTCTGAAAATAGTGTTCCTTTATATCAAAAGAAAGGGCAAGAGATTAATGTATTCGCTTTGCTACAATATTTTAATTTCTTTTCTTAACAAAGTAAAATTGAACACCTCAAGTCAATTATTACGACCAAATAAGATTTCTCATTACTATACTCGGAGTTTTATGCAAAAGGTGTACTTTTTGGATACAGTCTAACACAGCAGAACCCCACCATGCCTAATCCAAACCATATGGCAAGGATAGTACTCAGAGCTGTGACTATTTTGAGAGCTTTGTGATGGCTGAATCCAGCACACCACCAGAAGCAGAAACAATCTGAATAGGATTCACAGGAGGATCATAAGCACAACTGGTCAAATTCAAGGTAGAAATAATTGCAACCAAAATTGCAACTGCCAGCAGCAGCTGACATGAGATGAATAATGTTTCCAGAACCAACATCAAAGCAACACAGATGACTGTCTCTAGCTCGTCAGCAGAAACGTCTGACATTTAACCTATAAACGTTCCTAACTGCATTTTGGAAGCTAGTAATTTAATATTCCACAAAACTTTAACCCCAAAAAGAGCGTTTCCTATCTGGCAATTTGACTTGCAGAGAGACATAGGCACACACATATATGTTTTACACAGGTTAAAGAAATCTGGTCGGCTCTCAGAATTCACAACTAAAAGAAGAAAACCACATAAACATCACACATATGTATTCAGGGAAAAAAGTGGCTTTTTATAATTTTGTGAACCAGTTCACCAGGAGAAATCAAGCTAGAAACTACTACACAGAAAAGGGGTAATACTAGGATTATTGGTATCAATAACAGATTGCATATGGTGTACTGCAACAAATAGTAGTATTTGCAGCCAAACTCATCCTTCTCCTTTTCAAACACACAGCAACTGTTTTTTCAAAACAGATTTCCTCTGTTGCTTTCTTTTTCAGCTAAAACTAGACACCCGAGCTCAAATCCTGTTGCTAACATTCAATAGAATCAGATGAGTTAGGGAAAAAAGGATAAAAAGAGCAATTTCCAGAATAATACTAATATTTCTAATAATAGTAGCAATGATGTATTAGATGCAGGGAACAAATCCATCAACTTCCGCAAACACTAAAAACCCACTCTGGACTGATGGCACGTATTACCGACAGATGTAAGGCTTACAATTGTTCACAGATTTAGTTTAGAAGGTAGATCAAGCTTTGGATTTTTCTCTCCACACAGTCTCCAACAAACAGGCACACCATCAGCAATCCCTAGGGGCCAGTGTGCCGTTTGAGGATGAAGTAGACTCAATGCAGGAATTGCAGGAATGCTTTAAAAGTCAGATCAGCTCTATCACATAACCCCTACTAGCGCTCATAGGCAAGAACAAGGCACTACAGGTGAGCATTTCCTGTCAGGCGATTAACCGAGTGTATGAGGAGACTGATATAGGAGGCAGGATATGTGCAAACACCAGGTTCAGGTTCTTGTTCTGACTGCTCAACGCAAAAGTGTGGAACAAAACAGCGTAACTGATTTGTAGTGATGCCTTTGCCACAAGGCTGTAGTGAATTCAGTAGCTTCAAAAGCAAACTGATCCAGTATCTCAGACAAAAACAGTCTCAGTGTTTGAAAGGCTAAATCCAAGAGGGAGCACAGGGAAAATGTCCTTTACTGAGCCAAAATAAAACAAGTAATTGAAAATGCATAATTTTAATTATTTATGGATACATAAAAACCAAGAACAAATAACAATAAAAGATCTGCTGTCAATTAAATCTTTATTTCAGTTGTAACTCAAAGAAATCCTGCTAAATGCCACAAGCGATTTTATTTTCCACATGTCAGAACTACTTTAACAAAATATTTGGGGATTCACTTAAACTTTCAATCAAATATAAAGTGAATCAGACGTAAAATACTTCTAAGTTTCCTTTAGCACAGTTACTATTAAAGATTTAGGCTTTAAATGCCAGAATGCCATGACAGTTGCTTTTTAATTAGTGGATAAGGTTACATTTTTCAATTATAGGTCTAGATAACAAAATAAACATATGGTCCTTTCCTAAGCATCAGGAGCTATAGTAGCTCAAGATGAACAAGATCTGTGGGCAGAAATGAAAGACTTTACATCTTTAATTTAAGCACACAGTATGAGTTTCAATAATGCTTGAAATCTGGTAAGCATCTTTTATTCTTTTACTCCCTACCATTAAGAAATACCAAGATCATAACCCCAAATTTCTTCACTTTCAAACAAATAGAACAGTATAACATTACGTTAAATCTATGCAGCACGCAATGAAAAGCCCAGCACGCAATTAAAATCTGCTGTTGAGGAAGGAACGTCAGCACTAGGAAATGCCTAAAATTGAATTCAGTTCCTCCATTCTTATATTCGACTGTAACACCTAAGTTCTACCAAAAATTAATTTGGCCTTCCACCTCTATTTAATACACAGTGTGCAGAAAGCAGTACACTATGTCCACAAGCACTGCCGTAACTGGGGGATGTGAGAACCGGACTGCTGAATGAGGGCAAGAAATCTTAGCTGCTGGGCCCTAGCAAAGCTACTCTGGGCTAAGACTACCACCTCTCTAGCTATCCCATCACTTCTTATGCTCCCTGGTACTTGGCTGTGTGTTGTCTCCTATAAAAGATTACATGCTCTTTGAGACAGGGATTGCGTGGTCATTCCACAGCCGTCTAACTTCTCCTATAGCTGGTGTCCTTGTCTATTAACAGAGCTTTGTGGTGCAAGAATAATTCAATTAAATATAAACATAATGCAAATATGCTAGAGTGGGTCCTGGAAGACGACATATTGTAAGCTTTGTAGAAGATCCCAAGACAACATCTTTATTTACTAAATACAAGATGGTGCCTTCGCAGGTGATAAATGCAGAAGTCAAGGAGAAAGCATCAAAGACACAGAAAGCATCAAAGACATGGGAAGCATACAGTTTCATTAGAATAGAAGAGAATAGTTGAGTTGGAAGGGATGGACCTACCATGATCATCTACGTATGAGTAACTGTTTAAATTTAACACCGTATGTATATGCACTATCAGAAGACCCCAGCTTCTAACTCATATTTCTATTATCTTCATCGTCTCTAAAGGGGAAATTACTTGGATATAACCAATAAATTTTTAAGCAACATGATTTCAGGAATATAAAGAGCAACAGTGAAGCTCAAATGGAGGTTGATTTCCTTTGCAAGCATACTATTTTAACTTTGTGCACTCAAATAAGATGGCAACACAACACGTGGACAGACTATGTTGGTATTTTTAAGTCATATATGGGTTTGTGATAAGATAATGTACTCTGAACTGCACTGTGCAACCAATTTTTGTTACCCTCTAGATCTCCCAAGGTATTTTTTCTAATTATGCAATATAACATTTTTTCTACAACTTGTCATTGAAATTACCTATCAAGACATCTTAAACATAAAAATATAAAGGGAAGGCTCAATAGGAGTGGTAGGAAATATTAAAGAGTTAAGATGAATTTTAAATAACAATTTATTGGAGGAAAGAAAAAATAATTTACAGTGAAGCTGAAAAATTATGTGATTTATTTCAGTGAAGGAATGTATTCTGCAACCATGATTACCTAATCCCTTATCACATTTATTCGGGAATACTCTTGAGTTTAAAAGTTCACAACAGCAATTAATAATAATACGGTATTTCTAAGGCAAGTAAAAATATAAGCACTGCTTTTAATCACTACTCAAGTACTATCAGTGCACAAGCTACACTGATAGGACAGGAAGCCAGAACTCAGCAAAGAGCAATTTTCCAAGACCAAAAGATGCTGTTTGTAAAATTTTACTCCAGAAAAACTGCATTCCAGACATACGGAAATAATCTACCTACAGCCCTGAATAGTCCCAAATACTGAGCTCAGTTCTGCTCCTAATGAAGCCAGCGTAGATAGAGGACTGGTTTAAGATAAGAACAAATGTCTTTATTCCTGGCCAAACCAATCCTCCTGGTTATATACCCAGACCTTGAGAACACATGTTCATCCATACTGGGTGCATATAAAAGGAGGTACTGTCCTGCTCTGCTCCACAGCAGGGTGACCTCACCTTGAAACCAGTGTACAGTTTTGGACACCATAGTGTAAGAAGGATCTAAAGCTATTAGAAAGTGTCCAAAGGAGAGGTATGAAGATGGTGAAGGGCCTTGAGAGGAAGCCATAGGAGGTGCAGCTGAGGTTGCCTGGTCTGTTCAGCCTGGAGAAGAGGAGACTGAGGCACTGATCTCTCCTCTGCAGTAACAGTGACAGGATTCAGGAGAATGGCATGAAACTCTGTCAGGGGAGGTTCAGGTTGGCTATCAGGAAAATGTTCTTCACCCAGAGGGTGTCTGGGCAGCGGAACAGGCTCCCCAGGGAAGCTGTCACAGCACCAAGACTGAAAGAGTTCAAAAGGTGTTTGGACAATGCTTTCAGATATGTGTTGTAATTCTTGGGGCTGTCCTGTGCAGGGCCTGGAGCTGGATTTTGATGATTCTTGTGCTTATCTACTGACTTGGGATTTTCTACACATCTATGATTCTATTATTCAGTCACATGGAGTCTTAAGAGAGATGCACAATGTGCACAATTTCTGCAGCCCAGAAAGCCAAACCAAAAGTAGCATGACCACCAGGTCAAGGGAAAGTATTCTGCTCCTCTACTCTGGTCTCATGAGATTTCAGCTCAAATGGTGTGATGAGTTCTGGATCCTCAACACAGGAAAGGACGTGTTGGAGTGGGTCTACAGGAGGGCCATGGAAATAACTAGAGGGAGGAAACAACTTTCTTACAAGGAAAGGCCAAAAGAGTCAGGGATGTTCCATCCGAAGAAGAAAAGGGTTCAAGGAAATCTTACTGCAGCTTTTCAATATTTCAGAGGGGGCTTGCAAGAAAGATGGGGATGGGAAAACTTTTAGTAGGGACTGCAGTGATAGAACAAATCATAATAGCTAGTTAGTTTAAACTAGACATTAAAAAATAATTATTTTTGCAATGTGGGTGGTGAAACACCGGAACAAGTTGATAACTTGTCACCTGCCAACTATACCTACCAAAATTCAAGGTCAGGTTGGACTGGGCTCTCAGCAACCTGATCTAGTTGAAGACGTTCCTGCTCATTGCAAGGGATTTAGACAAGATGACCTTTGATCCTATGATTTTGAAAAAAGTCAAAAATAGGAAGTAGGAAGCAGGCAATAGTATATGGTTCACCTACTCCTCTACTTCCATGAAATGAATGGAAAATTCATCACAACCTCAGGCATTTTGACATCAAATATATTTAACTTCTACAAAGACTGACACTATGTAGTCTGCAAGATGTGCGTCAGCATACACAGAGTTAAGACAAAGCATGCTTATTAAGACACAGTTCCTCAGTTTGTTGGGTTTTTTAAAGCATGCTGAATAACACTTCAGATAACTTCCTGCAAGTGTTACCCTAAGAATGACAACTGAGCTGCAGCAACACATAAGCAAGCTTTGCCACTGATATCTGTGTGACTGAGATGCTACCCACCTTAGTGCAAGGAGTGTCTATCTTGCTTTTGGAAGCATTTCCTTTTTGCTCTTTAAAATTGTGGTCCATTTAGCTGTCTCATGAACAACCATTACATTTCATGTCAAAAGAGAGTGATTCTACTCCTTCATTTCCAAAATAACACAGCAACCTAACAAGAAGAAACTAATATTCAGGCTACTGGGTGATCAGATTAACTGAAGAGTTATTTTTACTGTAACACAACTAGAAAGGCATCTGCTCACTGTAAACCACCTCAGATTTCTTATAAAAAACCCCATTCTTTCCACCCAGTAGTTTTAGATATCTTCAATATTCAAGCATAAAGAAATGTGGACTCCAAGCATTCAGCCAGAAATACGCACTTGAGTATTTTGGACTGAGGCCTAGAAAAAGAAAGTTGTTTGTTTCAATTAGCCTTGAAAGAGAAACCTTAGGAGTCGGAAATTAATAGCTGTTATTTCAAAACTGCCACAGCATACAATTCAAGCACTGTAAAAAAACTAATACACTGTCTGCTTAACTTTGATGACAGGATCAAAACAAGTAAGAGGTCAAATGATCTTTCAAGAATATTTAATTGGCTGTATTTGATTAATTTATGGTTTTATTCCCTTTGAAGTACTACATGGTTATTTGTTCTTAATAGGAAATATCCCACACATGCAAAATTAGTATGCTTATCTCATTGCAATCTTGCTTATACAGCAACTGCTTCAGTTATTTCAGACCAGCTAACTCTTTCTATATGCTTTAGGACTTACCAACATGCAGATCAAAATCAGATCAAACAACCCCCCTCCATAAATAATGTATGTACATATACATGTAAAAGCAGGGAAAGACTGGGCAAAAGCCTCACTAGGAGACAGAGCAAGAATAAATACTACTCTATTATCACCACTTGTTTCTACAATACCACTGTTGGTAGTGATCTGCTGGCAACAGAGGCCAGAGTGGGTTGGTGGCCGCACTGGACACTGTGTTTGGAGTGAAGCACACAGCTGCTGCCTCACACGAAGTCCCAGACAAACTGTAAGAAAAGCAGTGGTGATATTTACTTCAGCTTCTCAAGTCTTAAATTTTTGCACTAGAAGAGGAATCACGACTGGCTTTGCCACCTACCAGTTGTCAGCTGATGCCAGTAAGAAAAGCACTGCTTTATCCAGGTACCACACACAGAGGTACACTTCTGCTGAGTGCTCCTCTTCGCTATGACATGCTTTTAAATTTGCACACAGGGATCACAGAGTAACTTTAACCACTACTGTCTATACGCTGATTCTTTATTTAGTAATTTTCCATATTAAAAAAAAAGGCTCTACCTGAGAGGGGAGATTAAATGAAACAACGCACTATTCATTCTTAGCCATTTTTTTGTTAATGGCCATTAAACTAGACAAGCATGGAAAATAGCCTGTAGTTCTCCTTATTTCTACTGCTGCTGTCATGTCACTTACCTAAGCTGTGGAGTATGACTTCCTGCCAGCCACTGACCCTACTTGAGCATGAGGGCTGCTCCCTTCACTTGTTTAAAAATGGTCTTTAAATGGTAATGAACTTCTGCTTCTTTCTTTATACTGCTCTGTGAATATGTATTTATTGTCATGTTATCTTCAGTTACTATTTGTTCTCAGAACGGATGTTCAGTCTTCCCATTAAACATTTTTGTGACAGCATGACCCTAAAACAACAGTGTTTCTGCTTAGTGGAAAGAATAATAATTCTCAAGTCTCTATTACATGAGAAATAATAATGTCCATTTGAAATCACCTATGTGTAAACCTTAAAACCTGTCACCCAGAGGCATAAGAAATAATTGCAAATAAAGCAATCTACTTAAAGTGTGAAATTCTTGTCATTCAGGTATGAAATGGCCACTTCCCACAAAAAAGACCAACATAATCTCCATGAAATATAATTTATTTTCTCAAATGAAATGTTCCTATGGTTTCAAAAAGGACACTTGAGGTAAACACTGCATTTATAAGAAGAAACTGAAACAGCAAAAGCTCAATTAAAAATTTATTTTCCATCAACAAAATAAATGTTTAGGAAAGAGAAAATTCATTTTCTCAAAGAAAAAAAATCTAGAAGTGAGCAAAGACATTTTTAATCGCTTTACATATCCTCAAAAATAACTAGCAGATAGATCAACATTATCACCCAAAACAGAAGCATAGAATGGGTGAAGTTAAAGCATAAAATGTCGTAGGCTGAAAGGGTTTGCCTGAGTTCATTTAGTTCAACCCCTCTGCTCACACAAGGTCAGGCAGAGCAGTTTAAATCCAGTTTAAATGCACCCAGCTAGTTTCTGATTATCTCTAAGAATGGACACTCAAAAATGTCCCTGGGCAACCTGGGCCAGTGTTTGAGCAGCCTCACAGCAAAAAAAGCATTTCCTTGTGTTAGATGGAATTTCATGTGTTTCACTTTGTGCCAGTGGCCTCTTGCTCTGCCAGCATGCACTGGAGAAATCTTCAAGGAAAAGAGCCTCACTCTTCTTCACTCTGAGCCTGGAAGAGAAAGGGCTTAGGGATTACCTTATTGTGGCCTTCTAGTTCCTGAAGGGAGCCTACAAGAACAATGGAGAGGAACTATTAATAACTTAGTGACAGGAGAAGAGCAATGATTATAAACTGAAAGAGGGTAGGCTTACATTGGACACTAGGAATAAATTCTTCAGTGTGAGGCTGGTAAAGCACTAGGACAGGCTGTGAAAAGAACTGATGGATGACCCATCCCTGAAATGTTCAAGGCCTAGCTGGATGGGAGGAACCTGACGTAGCAAAAGTTGTCCCACCCCACCAGTGGGGACATAGAACCACCAAAGTGGGAAAAGACCTTTAATATTATGTACAACCATCAGCCCAGCACTGCCACTCTAATTCCTAATCCATGGGATCCAGTGCCTGATGCAGATCTCCCTTAAAACACCTCCAGAGTTGGCGAGTCCACCACCTCCCTGGGTAACTTATCCCAATGCCTGACCATGCTAACAGGGAAACAAATTTCTAATATCTAAGCTAAATCTCCTGTCAGTTTAAGGCCATTTCCTCTAATCCTCTCACCGCAGGCATGGCAGAAGGGACCAGCCCCACCTCACAACCTCCTACCAGAGTTGTTGAGACTCATGAGGTTCCCCTCTCTCCTCCTCTTCTTGAGACTAAACAAACCCATCTCCCTCAAGAGCTGCTCAATAAGACACGTTTTCTAGACCTTCCAAGGTCCTTGTTGCCTGTCACTGGATGTGCTCCAGCACCTCCATGTCCTTTTTAAAGTGAGGTACCCAGAACTGAGTTCCAGGTGTGGCCTCACCACTGCTGAGTACAGGGGACGAGCACACACTGGCTCATATCGAGCCAGTTTCAACCAGCACCCAAGGTTCCTTTCCGATGAGCAGCTGTCAAGCTTCTCTGCCCCAGACTGTGGTTTTGCAGGGGATTACTGCAATCCCAGTGCAGGATCTGGCACTGGGGTTGCAGCTGAACATCCAGCAGTATCCTCACCCCACTGACCAAGTTTGTTCAGGTCTCTCTACAAAGCCTCCAGCAGATCAACACGCCCATACAACGTGGTGCCATCCGCAAATTCACTGAGGCTACCCTCAATCCCCAAGTCCAGATCATCAATAAAGACGTTGAACAGGACTGGCCCCAAAACTGAGCCCTGGGGAACACTGCTAAGGACCAACTGACAACTGGGTTTGCCCCATTCACCACCAGCTCTCTGGGCCCAGCCATCCAGCCTGGTTTTTACCCACTGAAGAATAAACCCATCTAAGCCATGAACAGCCAGTTCTTCTGCAAGGATATCGTGTAAGTTGGTCACAAACACTTTCATGAAGTCTGGATAGATGACATCCATAGCTTTCCCTTCACCTGCTAAGCTGGTCACTTTGTCATAGAAGGCGAATCAGGCTGGCCCAGCAGAAGCTTCGTTTCCCTGGTTGTCCTGCATGTGCCATGAAATGGCACTTAGGATGATCTCTTCCATAACCTTTCCAAGGACCAAGGTTAGGATGCGGAGCAGGATGCTCTGCCTTGGAACATGGTTCAGCCACTGGACAATATCCTATTTGCAAGGCTATCAGTAGCAGATTGAGAGGGGCAGTCATGTACTGCTTTTGGTGTTGAATTATGCTAAAACCCGAATTAACATCCTGATTACTGAGGCAACTGGAGACATGTGACTGGCAATCAATCACTTTATACTATAGAAGTCCAGTCTACTCTCATGTGGTTAGGTTCTTCTAACATATTCCTCCTTGTAGTGCGTATGAAGCTTCCTACCCTAATGGGAATGCCCCTTCAAGGATACTCCTTGAGGCTGAGAGAAAGAGATCTGTCCACAAGCATTGGTATGGTGAGTTACATCAATCTCTACTTAATAATTGTTTCTTTTTGCTAGCTTTAATATAATCCCTTTGATACAGTGCACAATCCTATCTTGTACTATATGCTACTAGTAGTTATAGTTTCTATACTGTGTAGTAAGTGATTCTGATTAAGATATTTTGTCTGATCATTGGTCATCATAAATAGTACACTATATATATAAAGTTATTTAAACTGTTGACAAAAATCTGGGGCTAAGACTGTATTCAGCTGCACCCAGGCTCCTCCTATGAGGAGTTTAGAAATCAAGGAGGTCCTTTCTGCATTTCATGACGTAATGGGACAGTTTCTCTAATAAACTTTGTCTGAAGCTCCCACTCCCACCCGTGACAGGCTGCCAGGCCTACAGTTCTCCGGATTATCCTTCCAACTCTTCTTGTAAATGGGCACTATATTTGCTAATTTCCAGTCAGCTGGAACTTCTCCACTAAAACAGGACTGCTGTTAAATGACTGAGAGTGGTTTGGCAAGTTCTTTTGCCAGTTCCCTCATTATTCTGGGGTGTATCCCACCATGGCCCATGATCCCTAAGGTCCCTCCCAACCCAGGCCTTTCTACAATTCTGTGATCAACAACTGCTTTCCAACTCTTCTTTCCAGGGCTCTACCCACCAGATTCTTTCAAGCAGGTCTCTGAAGTTATGTATGGACCAGTATTCGTGGCTTTTATACTAACAATGACTTTTCCTCTAAGCATTTGTTTTCTATTATTTTGCTAGTTTGTAAATGTGTGTGAAACTCAGTAATAGGAAATTTATATTTCAAACATGGGATATCATAATGCTAGTAATATAAGATATCCAACACTGAGAACTAAATCCAAGACAGAGATGAGGACTAATTTTGCATTTTTCCAGGTTGGCAGGGTTTCAATGCTTTTTCATTCTTGTGTCCTTTTTATATATTGAAGTGTTTAGCAGAGATAAGAACAAAAAAGAGCTAATGCTGCTTAAAGGCTTTTTAGCATACGTAGAAACAGAAATACCTATCAAAATAATTGTTTGCATAATCATGGCATAAACAAGCTGCAATTAGACTGTACTTACCATTTCATTATGCTGCTCATTATGACCAAGATATCCTGTTTGTTCTGTCTGTTCAAACAGAAAAGACCCAACCCTTCATGAAAGCAATTCTTTAATAGTGTTTCAGAAGGAAGCTGTAGCTGGTAAACACATGTTCTTATGGGAAATTGCCATAATCCTGACTATATCCCAGCAGGCTCTGAAAATATTTCTCACAAAGTCTCTTACATAAAATCTACAACATATGTACAGCAGACTGTGCTTCACATCCTTTTAAGGAACTTGTAAGATTAATGAAGAGGACATTACTCTTGCTTTTCCTTCCAAATGTCTGCCTCTTGCAACAGGTATTCTGTAATATTTGTTTTCTCTCCTATTTTCATGGTTTCTGCACTACCATGAATCTGTAAAAGTTTACAACTAGACCTCCTATTGACAGTGTCTTACTGTATGCTTCTAATGCAGCCTATCCAACACACAGTCTATTGATAAATGCATTTCATTACGTTTGTACCACTAAGCTCCTACCATTCTTCCAGGGCAATTACCAGAGAAACCAATACAGTTGTAATTTTGTATGTGGTTGCTAAGAGGTTTTGAAAATCAATACAGTAGTTATTTTTTATATGGTTGCTAAGAGGTTTTGAAATTGATCTCAGTTTTTTCTTTTTTTTTATTACTATTGACTGATAGGTCAAAAAGAACAAAAACAGATCAACACAGCTCCCTGATTAATTGTCATTCAGCTAAATATCTATACACCATTAGGGACATACAAAAGTCACAAATTTCTGGATGGGGAACACTAACATTGATGAAAATTTTTAAAAACTTCACAATTTGAAAAATGTAGATCACTCTTCACAATCTAAAATGGACAGAATGGTTTTCTCAACTATTTTTTCTTCAGTACTTCTTAATAGAGTTTTTGCCCTCTTGCATCAAACAAAGCAATTCAGTTAAAGAAAATGAGACCACATTATAGACATAGAAAAATTCTCAATGCAACCAGACAAAAATTCAAGAAGTATCTTGAGCTTTTTTTTTTTTAAATATAGTTTCTTTGATATTCCAAATCAGAAACCTAGCAATTAGTCTTTCTGAAAAGCTCTGTGATCCAGTATCACCTACTGTAATTATCTATTTTTATCAAAACCAGAATCAGTAGCAATGAGAAGTCTGCCGGACTACTGCGCATGTTGTCTCACACCTCATCTTCTTTTTCAACTGTTGTTTTTTCCAGAATTGTTTACCAGACAGATGAACAGCCATGCCTCATTGTCTTCTGCTTACTGGAACAAAACTGACCTTTACAATTTGTGGCAACTTGAAATTGTGCTTAAAAGACAGCATTGATAAGAAAGAAGGTGGTACACTTCTGACCTGTGTAATTTACTAAATTGGTAAAAAGTGGATTTAGAACACCTCTATTCTGTTTACCAGCACTATGCTCATACCCATGCTGCATTTGTAAAAATAACTGCAGAAAATGCAGGAGGGAAAGAAAAAGTCAGCCCTTTAATGAACATACAGAAACTTATAACCAATGTCCTCCACATTGAAATATCACAGATGGTAAGATTAATTTTTAAACAACTGTACTTTCCTTTACTATACGCAAAAATATTGCAATAGCATTTTTAACTTTCTGGATGTCAGTTGGCCACCATGACTTGCTACCACACTTGGAAACCAGACCACAAATGTTCTACCACTAAAGTTTAAATGTATCTCTTGGTTTTGACTCCACACTGTGAATTACTAAAATAAACAGCAAAACTTTTTATTTGCACTTCTGCTACTTTCCATCCAGGACTCTACTCTCCAGAAACTATTGAGACTTCCCTTCTCTGTGTTACATGCTACTCTTTTAAAGCCCAAAGTTTTAAGTGCTCTGCTTAAAGGACTCTAGCTACTTCTGTGGGTGTCACTGTTAATCAAGGACACATGGAAAGGAAATGAAGAAGCCAAAAAGCAGCCCTGTTGTCTGGAAAAACCTCAGAATACACAGATATGGGTGACAACAGTAGGAAAAATCAGAGCTGGATAACAGGAAATGTTTGCAGCTTACTGAAACAGTTTAATTAGAGCCTCCCTTTAAAGCATATGAAGCTGAATGAACAAAATTCAGCCTCAAAATAATGGAAAATTGGGGCAATGACCTCAAAGATTCAAAGGTACCCAAAACCGCTCAAGATATTGTAAGGATGAGCCTATCTCAACTGTTAAAACAAATTTTACTTTTGCAAATTAAAACATATTTTATTTTCTTTTTATGTCCTACTCAAACTTCACTAAACCTGTAGTAATTTGCAAACCTACCAAACCACGTAGTCATCTAGACAGAGTGAATTAGGATGTTTAATAACTAAAGATTATCAGATAGGCCCTGGCAGTAAACCAGTAGGGAGCAACAAAGACACATTTACTTATTGACTGATTTGAAATTAAGCTTTTTACTCTGTAGTAGCCTCATTTTTGCTCCAGCAAAATTTCTGCTCACAGCAAAAAAAAAAGCATGCCAAAAGCATGCCAAAAACAGATGATTTTGATCTCTGGTTGCTATTAACTAATACCTAACCAAAACCCCATTCTGGTTTCTAGCTGCTAGCCTTCACAAGAGAAACAATACAAACATGTATCTTAGGATGATCTCTGAGAACTGCAATTTAAAATACTTAAGTTGTATGCCAAAACTGCTTAACATACAAAGAGAAGAACTGATCTTTCAGAACTGAGCTACCATCTTCATTTCCAGACCCCCTCAACTCCTCCACCTCCACTGGGATGGCCTGCACTACACCCACAAACTCTTTTCTTTTCTTGGGCCCACCAAGAACAGCTGTTACATTTAGCACAATCTATTGACGGGCATTTGAAAGAATGTATGGCCAAATAAGACACTCTCTTGTTTTTTCACTCAAAAATTATGCCAACCTACATTTCTACTCCTAGTTCTAGCAGGATGCAAAAGAAAAAAATTAAAAACTGGGAATAGAGGAAAAAAAAAAACCCAAACTGACAATATTTGGCAAACAGCAGCTTAGCATGACAAGTAAGCATTTAGTTGTCCGCAACTGAGAAGTAAGCAGAAACACTGGCTAGACTTGGTTCAAAAATCTACGCAGGCAACTTAGAATCAATGCTAGAATGTTTAGTTTTCCAGTAAACAGTATTGTCACAGAAAAGCTTGAGCTTGTGGATAGTAGCACTATAATTTGTAGTTTTATTAACATAATTTTCAGCATCTGTAAAACAAATAATCAGTCTTGGAATGTGACTAAGGTATAAGTGTAGTTGCTTCACCACGAATAAATGCAGTTGGCTAGGCAATGTTGTAAGAGTGTTATTCCATTTTTTCCAACAAAGGAGTACTTCTTTTACTGTCTCTTTTTCACACACATGTACACTGAAGCCACCAGTAGGATCTCTCCCAGTTTCAGGAAGGGAAGACAGCTTTAATACTACTTAGAGCAAATCAAGGCCAGTTGCAACTGTTTAAAAGATTATTCCTTTTAAACAAGCTTCAATCTTTTCCATTCACTTGTTGCAAGGTAAAGGGGCATTACATCTGGTGAGAAAGAACAACAAGGATTTCCTGCTTTGTGTATCCTACTACACAGAAGAAGCGTTGCCAATCCCAGAAATTGAATTTTGGAATACTGACAAAGTTATGAACCTTATGTGGTCCAGGATGTTCATATGGTGTTTCAGTTACACAGATGATTCACTGATATTTATCATAGTCACACAGTCTGAAAAGGAACTTTGGACTGCTATGTCAGTTAAGCAGTGAGCTGCTACTGATGAATATGATCATAGGTTGCCTGTTACCTAGCAAATCTGTCCCTGAAAAAGTATAGTCTTGCTATTCAAAAGTTAGTTGTTACTCTCACAAATGCTCTTAGGAGATAAGAGTCAATGTCTTAGAATTCCAGCAGAACCATGCTGGACAAAGAAAAGAGTGTGTTGTCTGCAGCTGTCAGAGTCCAATCTGTCTGAAATGCTGGATCCAACTGTTTCCAGCCCTCACAGACAAGTTCTCAAAATTCTGACCACTAATGAAGAATTTCACGCTCTTTGGCTGTTCAAACACTCACAGATCCAGCACTGTCACAAGTGCAGACCAGCAAAATTTGGGTTTTGTAGCAGTACTGTTCTTTGAGGATTTGCAGAAAAGCATGCAGAGCCATAAAGTGCTGGAGAGTCACACAAAAAAACTACTAAGCAGCGTATGAAAGAGCTTCCACAAGAGACGGGGCACATCTGTAGAACTGTAAGTGATAAAGACACTAAACTCTTAACTGATAGATCCAAAGAGCCCATCACCAAAATACTGAGGAAGCTACATTCATCCCTGCAAGATCACAGCAACTTTCCTTTTGCCTGTAAGTTAGTTAATGCTTGTACAAATTCTTTAAAGCCCTAGAAGGACCTTTTAAGCATGGAATGCATAACCCTTTGATGCTGAGGAGAGTGTCTCTTTCCTTAACAAAAGCCAGGTCTAAGTAACATCTTTCAGAATCAGCTGGCAGTCTCACTACGACAGAAAATACACTGCTGTATACTTGTCTACATAGAGAAACCAGGACTGAATATATCAAGCAATTCTACAAAATATCCTACTCCTACCTAATCTACCACCTAGAACCTAAAATTCAGATTTACATTGAAGAAGGCAGGATTTGCTCTTAATGCAAAAGATTCACCCACACACCTGAAATCCAGAGCTGCTACATCAGCCAGTCTACAAAAATGAATTTAAGTGAAGTTGTAACATACATGTACTTTTCAATTCAGATATTTGAGAAGTTCCCTTTGAATCTAGAAAAGAGCAAGCTTTCCACTTTCCACCTCCAACAGTGAACGATGTAGCAGGTCTAGAAGCAGCTGGGCTGACTCCAAACCACCACCACTTCCATCACCCAGGACAGGGCACCTTAAAGTACACCACAGGGTTTGAGTGAGGTACGCAAAACTATTATTACTATCTCTTTTTTAATGTACACTGAATTTAGTTTACAAAGCAAGAAAGACAATGACTTTCTTCACTCTGCAGAATTACAGTGATATAAATACCAGCATTAGAGATTTTTACACTTTCTCAATTTTATGGAAACCACCTCCCTCAAAGCAGTTTATTTATTATGTTGCCATTCTGCAGGCCCATGTCTAGAAAAATTATAATCTGTAAATATTTAAAAAATATTTTCCAAGTGCTGTAATTTTTCAAGCATCACAATTGGTTTAAACTACTCCATTTATGGGAAAAGCATATTTATTTCTCTTGGTCTTGGTGAAACTTGTATTTTCCATGTTGCAGTTGGAGATCTAAAATACACTTCGGGAACATTATATTACCCTATACCTGTAATTAAAATATGGGTTTTGCTTTCTTCCCCATCACAGCCAAGAGCCTTAACATATTTTAAAATATTAATAAAGTAAGAAAAAAATGCCTCCTTTATTAAAAAAAATGGATTCCAAACTGTTTCAAGATGCAAAATTACCGTACCGAATTAACAGTGCAGTATTTTCTTATGGAGGCTCTAGTAAGATTGAATTTATGATTTATCACACTGTTCTACCCCATAATCAACACAGCCTCTGAAACTGCAAGATCTCAGCAACATGTAAAAGGCAGTTCTGTCAGGGTCTATGAAAGGGCTTTTTTCTTTGCTTTTGAATGGTAAAAAACCATAAAGGATATCATATCAATGAGTGGGCTAAACCAAAACAAAAGCGACTGAACCAAAGGAAAAAAATGACATATCCTATCAAGCCATGAATAACATTAAATTAGACAAAAAGCAGTATCTGGAACAACTAGGAATAAAACAGAACATGCACAACAGTGGGAAACCTGCCATTGATATATTTTGTAGCACTGAATGCGCAAAGGTTTAAGTTTAAATTGTGCAGCCAGTAACTAGTTCATTGTACTTCCTCCGAGCTTTAAAAATATTTTCTTAAGCAGAACTAGTCAAAGAGTCTTCAAATACATTTGTTTTGAGTACTGGTAATTCAATGCTAACACCAAACCCAGGTTAAAATAATACATTCACATATAGATCTGGAGATTGTGTATGACACAATTTTCCATGAAAAATTATGATTGAGCAGAACATCAGAAATTTAACAAATCTGTTCTTCGGTCATTTTAATAGTGTGAAATATAACCAGAAAAGCTTTCTTCACAAACTAATCTTAAAAGACACTCATCTTTTTTCTCCACTTCCTGCAAAATTTCAGGAAAAAAAAATCCCACTGTTATTCCAAAGTGTGACTCCCTAGAGAAAATGTACATACAATGTTTGCAATTACTAGGAAAAGTCCACTGCAAATTGAATTTATTACTTTACTAGTGGAAATTAAGCAGCTGAACTAACAAAATCAGGTTGAGTGTTGATTCTTTTTAATAACTGCCTCTTGTATCAGTGAATTCTATGGCAAAAATAAATTTTATTTCATGTTACCTAACTGTTCTACCAATGCCAATGCAGGAAGTTCATAAATGTGAATCCTCAGGAGGCTTACATGCATCGCTGAGAACAGTAAAATGAATGGTTACACATCTGCAGCCTGAACTTTGAGATGAATACAAGCAAATAGTGAATGCGCATTTTTCAAATGATTGCGCCCATTATTTTCCACTGACTCATGACTGTTGGCAGAAATGAATAATACATTTTAATATGTAGAGGTTCAACAATCACCAGTACAGAGAGTATGAATGTGTATATATCCATCTTCTCTGCATACATAAAACTAAAGCTATAGGTTTTCATCTGTTTTTTATACTTAGACATAAAATAATTCATAATGCAGAACTGTAAAATATATATAGGACGCTGCATCAATCATGTAGAAGTACAAGTGCTGTTCAGCATTTCTGTAAATCCTCCATTAAACCTAGATTTGAGACCAAACCAAACACTTACATGGATCAAGTCATGGTCACTTGGAACACTGAGAGACATAA
Source organism: Rhabdornis inornatus (assembly GCA_013397075.1). Lineage (NCBI taxonomy): Eukaryota > Metazoa > Chordata > Aves > Passeriformes > Rhabdornithidae > Rhabdornis > Rhabdornis inornatus. Next base: position 59,627 of record VWZS01001009.1, on the reverse strand, counting down.
AATGCTGTGTTATTTCACATCAAGATTATTTGCAGCTCTCTTCATTATTTCAAAGAATATTAGTGACAAATACAGTGCATTCTACAATAAAGCCAGTGCTTATGCCCTTAAATTCAGGAGGCAACTGCTAAACAAGGACTGGGTAATCAGCTGACCCGAGCCCTGAGGTATTTTACACAACCAGTACACTACTAACATACACGCAAAAAGCACAGATTTGTAACTAACTTTCAGTAACATCGTCAAATAAGAAAGAATTAACTGTTTGAATATTGATAATGTCTTCCTTTGCATGTCTACATTCCCCATCAGGCTTCTTAGCACACCATAAGCCACTTCTCAAGACATCAACCACTACATGTTCTGTATGGAAATCACAGAAAAAATGAAAATTCAACCACTATATCCTAAATGGTGGCTGACAGTGTAAAGTTCATGTATCACCTAGAACCACTTCAAAGCAGCACAAAACTTTATTAAAGTTAAGAAACAGCACAGAAGAAAATGTGTGTGTACACTGCCATCATATTTACTTGAGCAAGACTTTGGAAATGTGCATTTTAGGAGAATTAAGCAGAACATTCAAGAAATTAATGGTTTGATATGGTTCCCAATAAACTTGAGAAGGAACTGATACATAAAAACATGCATGGTATTTTGATTCACCAACTTTTTACTCCAGGTACAATTCGAAAAGTACTGTGCTGTCAAAGCATTCACAAGTTCTAGTCTTTTGGCAAAGGTAATGAATAATGAACATCTGCAGGGCTGTTGTGAGTTCATGAACTACAGAAATAAAAAATATGCCTTCTTTTGGTAGCCTTGTTCTTATGTAAAAATCCAAAAATAATACACCCTAGTAACCACATCCACAAGGAACCAGAGACTTGGCCCCAAAGTAAGACAGAGCAACACAGGGCTTATGGCAACTACCACTGCTAATGCAGGCTCCAGCACTTATGTTAGGATGAAATCAAGCATAGCAGAGCTCAGCCTTTCCAAATCATGCATTGGGTTGGGGTGAGGTGGAGGATTCTGTGTCAATGTCTTTAATAAAGCAGATGTGGCTCATTACACTCTTGCTTCAAATCACAAACTGAGGTTTCTCTTCTTTCTCTGAATTAGTGGCAGCAGCACTGGGGTAGCAATCCTTCAAAAGTTTTTGCTCAGTACAGTAACTTCAATTATATTATATTATTTGATACTGCAGTTTTGCTACACAAATCCTGACTTTAGTTTCTCTACTTAATTCCTTGCATCCTTATTCACCTTAACTTCTGCAGGTACTGATCACAGAAAAATATGGAACCAATTTAATCAGTATATCATCCCTATAAATCTTCCTAAGCTGCATTTTCTTTTCACGGAACACATTTCATTTATAAGTGTTGTTTCAATAAAACCAAGTAATCTAAAATATCTTTGCTTAACATACCTTTAATGTTGAAAGCATCTTTTAGGTCACGTTAAGGTTTGAGGGTTTTTTTAATTATTATTATTTTTACACGGATGAGTAAAAGGAATTTTACAAACACTTCCTTGCATCTATCCTTTTCCAATTTAAATTACTCAACCTAAATTCAATAACAGTCCAGTAGAATTTCAGCAGTTTGTAGCCCCATAGTGGTCTGCTCAATTATTTCTAGAAATATCCCTGGAAAAGAATTAATGCCAAACAGTGCTCTTATGTTTGCAACATTCTAATTCTGTATTTGAAGTAAGAAATTTAGAACTTGCCTTATTTTCATATTCCTGCCAAAATCCTGTATTCAGTCCCATGATGATTTTTTGCTTCCTGTGAGCTTTAATTATAAATTCGAGAGAAAACTCCAATGTAAGTAGATTCTCTGCTTCAAGGGTCACAATATGCCAAGTATATCCATCACTTGTGTGAAGCCTATGCATGGTCCTGCTCTCTTGTGGGAGGCCTGCAACAAGGTTCAAACCACTTTCCTATTTTGTCTTCCAACAACACCCTTTTTTATTCCCTCCTTTTAAATTTTTGGGCTGTCAATTCCTCTGCCCTATCCCTTGTGCCCTGAAACTGACTAGAATATCCAAGAGCTACATTTTAGCAAATTCTGATACTCCAAATTTCAAAGTCAAATTTCCCATTGACACAAGGTGAATTCCACTAAGTCAGGATTGGGGGGGAAGCAGTGGGTACCCAGAACTACTCCTCAATTTGGGATGTGAGCTAGCCTCACACAGAGCACATTACACAGAGCATGTATCTGTGCATATGGTACCCATGGACCAAAAGAACCAAACCTCAAACTCAAAAACCAAACCTTGAACTCAAAAAACTCACTCCAGAACTCATGCTCTTTGTCACTCAGACAAACCCACTTTAATTTGAGCCTTGATGAACACTTGATTTGATACTTGATGAATAAAATAAATTTGACAAATACTATATGCATATACTACAGGTATTTACTTTTAAAGCAAAAAATATTGAAAATACTAAAAAAAAAATATAATTTCTACTGCAAGCATTAAATTTTCTCTGACTTAGCAATGACACTTGACCACTAACATCTATGCAAATATTATCATTTCGATAAAATTAAAAGTAAGACAGCAGAGAAACTCCACAATTTTTCATACTTTATTCTGTAGACATAAACGATGATGTTGTTTGCAAAAATTCTTAAAAGTTAAAGAGTGTAAACTACTGTGAATTTAACCACTGTCAAAAAAGAACCTTTTATTTCAGCTGCAGTTTGGTGGAAACTGGAATGTTCAGTGAAAAACAGCTAAATTATTCCTGAGAGGCATCTATTCCCTTGAAATCAGAATGCCATCTTCTGAAACTGTCATTATTTTCTCATTTGAGAAACAGACTGCAACTGCACCTCTGTTGCTATCCTAAATAGAGCACTGCTATCCAACACTATTTCTTTAAAATATTATGGGCAGCAGATACAACCAGCATTAGTATTCAGTTGTGCAGCTATTAAGTGCTGTAAGGAAGTGTGGGATGAGGTGGCAGAAATGCCAATTACGGAAGTAGTACTATTATTTTAAGCCGAAATTTTGTAACGTCTTTAGAGATTCCTGAAACCCTTCACAAAAAAAAAAAAAAATTGAAACTATGTTAAAGAAATGAACCTCACTACCTCAAAAACGATGTTACAAAACTTACACAAGCACATTTCTTTGAATGTACTGATTCTGATGCAGGGACTAACTGAAGGATGCCATTTCAATGCTTTGCAAAAGGTGAGGTGTCTTACAGACAGCACACTCAAACTACTTATTAATATCAAGTGTGCATTTTCATTTCTTGTGTTCCCCCATCCAGCATTTAACTAGCCTAAATTTATTTAAAATTTTAGACTGCCAAAGTCCTATAGCAAGTGGAAGACATCCTTCAAGCTTTTTTCATGGATGCTCATCAGTAATGTCCAAGTGTTTCACAAACATTCCTCAATTCATTCACAGCCTCACAGGATTACAGGATGAGAAAGCATTATTATCCCCATCCAGAAGCTGGAAACAAAGGGATTCACAGGAAGCCACAGAAAAACACCGCAGAAGAGCCAGAACAAGAAGCACGGGAGCACACAGGTGTTTCTGTGTATCTGTCCACATCTCCAGATTGCACCGATCACTGCCAGAAGTGGGAGGTGGCTCTCACTGCAGTTCACTCACCACATATATCCGACATCAAAAGGCTCCATGAAGACAACCTAAATATGAGAGCACACATATTTCATGGCTACAGCCATGCCAGGTTTTGGGCTGTGCTTAGCAGCGTGCAAGGCTACCATCACAGAGCCAGAGACATAGGCTATTCCCTGTAGCCTTGTGTGTATGAATCATAACAATGTTTTTTATTTTCGGTGTTTCACAGAATCACAAAACAGCTGAGGTTGGAAAGGAGTTCTGGAGATCATCAAGTCCAACTCTTTGCCCACGCCTCAGCCAGAGCCTGCTGCCCAGGACTGTTGCATCCACCTGGCCTTTGAGCACCTCCAAGGATGGAAAGATGCTCCACCACCTCTGAGAAACTTGTGCCAGTTCTTGGGCACCGTGATAAACTGTTTCCTCAGCAAGGCTGCTGATGACATGAAGCTGATAGTGCAGCTGGCACTCCCGAAGGGTGGGATGCCATCCAAAGGGACCCGGACAGGCTCAAGATGAGGGCACATGGATTCAAGATGAGGTTCAACAAGATCAAGTGCAAGGTGCTGCACATGGGCTGGGACAGCCCATGTTATGAGTCCAGGCTGGGGGATGAAGGCATTGAGAGCAGCCCTGCTGGAAGGGTTTGGGTGTGCTGGTGGGTGAGAGGCTGGACATGACCCAGCCATGGGCACTCACAGCCCAGAAAGCCAAACGTGTCCTGGGCTGCATCCAAAGCAGCGTGGGCAGCAGGGGAGGGAGGGGATTCTGCCCCTCTGCTCTGCTCTGGTGAGAGCCCACCTGGAACCTTGCATCCAGCTCTGGGGTCCCAGCACAGGAAAGACAAGGACCTGTTGTATCAAGCCCAGAAGGGGGCCACAAAGATGCTAAAAGGGACAGAATATGTCTCCTAAGGGAATTGGGATTGTTCAGCTTGGAGAAGGCTCTAAGGAGACCTCATTGTGGCCTTTGGTACCTGAAGACGGCCTACAACAAAACTGGAAAGGCATTTTATACCATGACTTGTACAAATAAAACCAGGGCAATAGTTTCTAACTAAAAAACAGCCAGTTTAATTTGGGTATTAGGAACAAATCCTAATTTGTGGGACTGGTAAGGCACTGGAACAGGATGCCCAGAGAAGTGGTGGATATCCCACTCTCTGTCCCGCACTGTCACAGTTCGAAGGTCCTGGAGCTGTTCAACATAAAGAATGAATGCTTTTTCTAACAAAAATATTAGGCACTGTTTGAGTGCCACATTACAAAAAGATGTTGCTACTGTCAATTTGCAGTTCTCTACTATATTTTCTTCTCATTTTATAACTGAAAAGAATTAGATAATTTATTCAAGACCACATGCGGCTGAAACCAGGCTTAGCCTGCATTCTTGTGTAGCATCCAGTGAACTAAGGCTGTTCTTTTTCCTCAGAAAGGTGTCAAGGACAGGACTAAGAAACACTTCTTTTAAAGAATTGTTTGATGAAAGATGAGAGAATGTTTTATTTATTTCAGTTTAACCATTTATCTAGAAACAAAATATTTTCTTGGCAGACAAATAAGATGTAGCATTCCACCAGGCTGAAAAGCTCAGCTTCACCTTAATCCGCTACAGCATATCTCATGTCACAATAACATACACTTTGTTAGAGTCTATTTTGTATTCCTCTTTGTTTGACAGTACTGCTTTTATGTGAAACATTTCTGTGGCATGAAAAAAAAAATACACTAATTAATCCTTTTATGTTCTAACTTTTAAGCCATGTTTTCTCCCTTGTCTTTGTTAAATAGCAGAGAAATTGCACAGTAAAAGAATTAGATATTTGACAGATGTTTTCAGACTGTATCCTTAGATACAGATTAGTTTTACTGTTTTCTGCAGGTTTTGGGGGATTTTTTGGTTGGTTGGTTGGTTGACTGGTTTTTAATGAGGAAACAAAAATCAATTTCTGTGTTAAAAAAATTACTAAAATCTGATGCGCGAGTATACCTGGTGTCAAACTTCACCCATACAACATAGTACCTTAATAAGAAGGTCCACTGACTTAATTTTGAAGAATATGGAGTAACTTAAAAACTAATCTGACAAACCAAAAATAACCCTTATTACATAAATTAAAAAAAAAATCCCCAACCAACAAAAAAACTCCCACAAACCGAAACTCTTAGCAATGCAAGGATCTTCCTTGAAATGTTAAAAAAACATACACATTCCTTCTCTTAAAAATAATTTCAATTCTTTTTAACAGAGTTGGATCCTGTCTTATATATTATAGTGACATTACTACTAAAGCTGATATTTCTTATCATTCATATAATTTCACTTTCTCCCCCCCCCATAATTGTACTCTAGATTCAATGTTTTGATACAGAAATGCTCACTTTCTAACATCGCTCGTTTAAACCAGTCTCTCATATGGATTTTAACACTTGCAAAAATGTATGGCCTGGATATGATGGTTCTTTAAGGCTGAACTTAACAATCAAATTTAGAACAGGGACCATAAAAATTAATTTTTGGAGTGGAAATTTGCCTGAAGTCTCTCTGACACTCCACTGCCCTTTCTATAATTCCTTACAGAGGACAATTAAACAGTGAAACAGTCAGTCAAACACCATGGAAAAGTAGACTACCTCAGTTCAAAGAATAAGGGATATGCACCCAAATGCAGAACATCCACCAATAACGCTGCAGGAAGCATGAAGTAGGCATGCAGTCATGAATTTATGTCAGCATGTGTAGGTGTACCCATGACAGTGCAAATCTAGAGAGGACAGTTAAAAATAGCAGTAGAGACAGATAAAAGCAGACTTCAACATGGTTTAATAATCTGTCCAGAAGGTTTGGAAAGCCCTCTCTTAAGTCTAGGCCTGCATGTCTTCACATCACATACAGATCAAAGCAATTACAGAGCTGTCTGCATGTCCTGCAATCACACTACTCGACTGCAGTGTAGGCATATCCAGAAATAGTGCTACTGTAGATATGTTCATCTAAAAACTGCATTTGCAAAAAGCAAAGCTTGGAAGCATACTGTAAAGCATATGGGTCCTGATGAGAAACATATGCTGGAGAGAGTGTCCATTTTGCTAAATTCCATTAGCTGGAATTGTGCTAATTCTTCCCTCTACACAACCTGTTTCCTGTGTACTCCTGGAGGGCTTCCTTTATACTCCTGTACCATGTGTTGGTTGGCCTTTCCTGTGGGGATTCACAGTCAGGCCAGATTAACCTGAACCTTCAAGGACAGCAATTCACCCAGCTTTACTGTCTGATGATGAAGAGACACCGTACACTCTACAGGCAGCTGGGGGCAACCTCGTTACATGTAAACAGCCCTCACTGCCCTCCTTTCCAATACAGTACCAACTATGGGCTCTGAACCCCTGACCCAAGCAGGCATATTAGTTACCCACTGATTCAAGGCCAGTCATTTCAGGAGAACATCAAGACATCAATGCCTTTATCTACTAGTGCTGCTGACAGGGGCAGAACTTACTGTGATGTGGAAACCCAGAGCTGACAAAAGCCTTTGAATTCAGGACCTCCTCTCCTCCAACAGAGGTTCACTGCATGGCAGCAACACTAAAACTACTCTGCTGGCTCTGGCCTCTACTGACTACAAACCACGACAGACACTACATCCTCTCAAGGATGGCTTACTACCATTTGTCCAGCAAGTGACCAAAGGGATCCACGCATGATCTTAAACTGGCTGCACAGTGAATGATTCACTCTGAGGAGATTTTGTGTGCATTTTGCTAAATCACAACCAGAAGACAAGTTAAGAAGGAATGCAGCTATACAGCATACTTTGCTGCCTTACCAGGAGAGTATACAGACACACAAGAGCTGATGTTGACTCAATTAAAGATCTGGTAGGAATTGGATCACAGCAGCAGGGATTACATACAGGCTACTTTACCACAGGAAGAAGCAAGCTAGTGAAATACATAAAGTTTTGGGTGCAGGGATAAACATTCTGTGCTGCTGCCTGTCTCTTTGTGGAAACCCTGCACACATGCACAGTTGTGCTCCAATCAGTTGTCTGGACCTGAGCATCTCAGTACTCAAACACAGCAAAACCACCCAGTGCCATTCCTGCAAATTCCACTAAACTGGGAGGAGCTGCTGAATCCATTGAAGAGATGCCCTGCAGACACCTTGACAAATTATAAGGCTGGGCAATTACCAACCATATGAAGCTTAACAAGGGAAGAGCCATATTCTGCACCTGGGACAGGGCAATCCTGGCTGTAAGGACAGACTGAGAGGCTGGAGAAGGAATGAAAGGTCCCACGGAATAGGATGTGATGGTTCTGATCATGAGTAAGTTGACTATGGGCCAACAGTATGTATGCCCTGGCAGTCAAAAGGCCCAACCGTATCCTGGGGTGCATCCAGCACATGGAAGAATTCCTCTACCTTATAAATGTCAATTTGGTACCTACACGAGCACTACTCTCAGTTCTTGTCAACAAAAGAACAATACCCTACATCCTTGGGTGCATCAGGCACAGCATCACTGGATGTGGAAGGGAGGGGATTGCCCTACTCTGCTCTGCTCTGAGCTGGGGCAGCCTCAGCTCCAGTGCTGGGGGCAGGTCTGAGTGCCACAACACAAAAAAGACATTGGGCTGTTAGAGAGTGTCCAAAGGAGGGCCATGAGGATGGTGAAGGGTTTGGAGGGGAAGCCGTGTGAGGAGTGGCTGAGGGCACTTGGTCTGTTCAGCCTGGAGAAGGGGCACCTGAGGGGAGACCTCACTGCAGTTACAGCTTCCTTGGGAGGGGAAGAGGAGGGGCAGGCACTGATCCCTGCTCTGTGGTGACAGTGACAGGACCTGAGGAAATGGCCTGAAGTTGTGTCAGGGTAAGTACAGACTGGATATGGAAAAGGTTCTTCACACAGAGGGTGAAGGTTCCTCCCCGATGGAAGTGGTCATAGCACCAAGCCTGTCAGAGTTTCAGTGTTAATGAGAAGCAAATACTTAATGATGTAAGTATAACTCACTTTCCTGATGATTCCATTTGTAACTCAAGATAAGTTTTTGGCCATGTCCTAGCAACAAGCACAAATATTGTGCTTTATCCTGAGCTCTGCATATGAGTTTGCAAAATGGTAATACCCTAGACATTAACATAATTCAGACATATACCCTAAGACTCTTTCCATGTAACAAGAGAAGAAATGAGTACACTCACACTTAGCACAGCAGAATGGGTCAGGGAATATGACACAGCTTATTTACCTTACTAGCACTCTTCTGCTTCTATGTATACTGTGTATATTATGTGTATATTTCTGTGTGTATTTCCCGGATATATTTTGCTCCACTTTGTTTGGCACCTTTTTTTGTTTTCTTTTAAAAGCATCTTGGAGACAGATTTTACAAATATTCAAATAAGTGTCTCAACAGGCTGACAACTTCAATATTTAAAATCTTGAGCCCATTCAAAAGCAGCTCATGGGATCTTCATAAATTCACTGCTGTGACTCAAAAGGAACTGACAGCATAGCATACAAAAATATGTATATTTACATATTTACATCCAAATTTTAGTAAAAAAGAACATGTGGTATGTACATACACAAATAAGCAGTTAAAGGTATCTCCTAATTCTAAAAAAAGAAGAGGCCAGTCAGTACGGCGAAATCCTGCAAAAGAACTACACGGATTATCAACCAGCAGAGAACTGTAGCTCCAAATCACAATCACATGGATGCCCCCATCATGCACGTCACAGATTCACAGAATGGCTGAGGTTGGAAGGGACCTCTGGAGAGCACTGACTCCAATCCCCCTGATGAAGCAGGCTCACCCAGAGCAGCCTACACAGGATCATGTCCAGGCTGGTCCAGAAAGGAGACTTCACAACCTCTCTGGCACAGCCTGTTCCAAGAAAGCTATGCAGCACAGCCTGATTTTTAGTCACAGATGTAAACAAGTTGGTTAAAATGGGGGGTTGAAGGGAAATGCTAAGTTCCTGATTAGAATTTCATTTTAAATGGAAAGCTCCAGATTGATTCAGTAACAATAAAAAAGAATGGTGGAGAAGAGGGAGGATTTATATATAAGAAGAGGTCATGTAGTACACTGTATTGAGTTTAAAAGATAAGTAAGACAATGCTTTTTTATCTGGTATAAACAAAAATAATGCCAGCAGTTTGGCTGCAAACAAGAACTGAGGAGGAAATCGAACAGAAAAGGAAATGCTTACAGCAAACCTCACAAACCTAATGCTATGTTTTAACCAGAAAAAATACACTTTCAAGTGCTGCTTTGTAATTCTTTATGAAGTGCAAATCAACCACATTCATATTCAAAATAAGCTCTTGTAAACACTCCTTAACATATAAGAAAACCTAATGAAGGATTGCCCCAACTGCCAAACTGTGACAGATGAATTGTACTTTTCCTTGATAACTCTAAGACGTTCAGACCTCCAGATCTCTGAATCACTTGGAGCATTATTGTAGAAGATGAAATCACAGTTCCACTTTTGACAGGTAAATAGCAGACAATATTTCTACCACAAAAATTAATTAATTATTTTCCCTCAGTTTAAAACTCTCTTAGGGACTTAAATCAATAAAGCATCTGATGCATATGCTCTATCTTTCTGTTTCCAATGGTTCCACTGTGCACATAAATCTATTGTAGAACCACATTTGCATTTAAAGAGAAACTCCCTCGTGTTTACTATGCACCTGCTCCATGTAAGCCTATCTTCTCTACCTCCTTCAAGAAACAACAGATCTGCCAGAAAAAGAGGGAGTGCAGACACAATGCTACTCCAAGTCCTCTTGCCAATTATCTAAGCACAATTTCCTTCAGCTTAGTTTAGTTATGGTCCTATTTGGACAAGAGTTGAAAAGAATTACTATCTGCCCTTCCAAAATCCAATGTTTCTCAACTTTTTCTAACATATTTTTCATTTTGACAATGAACATAGACACTTCAGCTGTAAAAAAACCCACTGTATTTGCTAAGCAACACACAGTAAGGCACTGGCAAGTGGATTACTGACAGATTTGCACATGAAAAATATAAACTTTTCCTTATTTTACCTGGCATTAATTTTAATTATCATGGCTGAATAAGGAAGGATCAGAATATTCTCCTCTTGACACTTACCTGAAAAGAGATGGAGATCGATTCTAGTAAAATTGAAATTTTAAAAAAAATTGTTCCCTGCCTCCTTGGTTATGACTCATGGGTTGCCTCTGGAGCTTCATGCACACCATCAGAGACAGACAAGGGTGCAGATAAAGCTCTGCTACACACCTCATCTAATCAGCTGAAACGTTTAAACACCAGACGAGGGAGATAACTTGCTGCATACCACAAAGGCTGCTGAACTACTGGTCTTTGTGCTCATGAGGTGCAGCATCACTGCTCCATGACACACAACAGTGTCACAAGTACCATCATCCCTGCACCACTGCCAACAGGACGGCTGTGCTGCTGTCTGTGACAGCCACAGGGCTGGCTCTGGCTGTCTGCTCCCCCTTCCTTGCTGGCATCTCCTTGCACGTGGAAGCAGTGCTACTTGCGTGTCTCCAGAGGACAGAAGCCATAGCAGCTGCAGCAGGGCTGTCATGATTTCTCCTTCCTGCTTCTAATCAGACAAGTGTCCAAGGACAGAGCTGCTGTGCAAGTAGGTATAGGTCTGAGACACCCTGGAAGAGGACTGTAAGAAAGAGAGCTGTAGCAATGCAGGTGGTATTACACTTCAGGTGTGTGTGGGATGAAGACTTCTTGCACCTATGGATTCCACATGGGAACAGATTTCAACTGCCAGGAAAACTGGACAAGAGGGATACTTCATAGTTTTTCAAGTTCTGCTGATGCCCAGCCAAGAAGCAGCTACAAAATATTTATAATTATGTAATTAATGTAATATTTGGGATCACAGTTTTGAAATTACGAAAATAATGACTTGTCTCTTATTCAGAGTACTCCGTGAAGGGACTGAATCTGCAAGAGTACCTTCAGTCACCTTGTCCAGCAGCCTAATTTTACATGCAGCTCTTTGTAAACTCGGAAGGTGGCTCCAAAGAACCCATTACATACTTATTTTCAATGCTGCTGTCATTAGAGAAAAAAATATTAAGACAAGCAGCTTCTATCTAATGCAAGCTACCATCTTCTACAGAACTTCCTTACCTGAAAGACTGCCCATCTCTTTATGCCAAAATGACACTTTGACACTTAAAAGCATTTTGAGTAACCTGCACTGGACCGCTAGCTCAAAAAAATAAGTTGTTTTTTTTAAACAGGCTCCTTGAATTTGGAGGTAACTTTACACTGGGCCAGTACTCTGATGTAGTTCTATCGTACTCACTTTTTCAACAAGCTACAAGTCACACACATGCTTTCTGCAGCACACTGAATCAATGACACAGACCATATATCACAGACACCTGAAAAATAAGTGAATTGCCAGTTTAAGGCAAGAGTGAGTGACTGTATTAAGCAGAATGGTCAGTCTGCATAAGTTGGTCTTTGACATATAAAACATGAAGAAATTCAGCATACCACACCTTACAAAGGGAGCCCTTTCACTAGAGGCCTTTTCAGACGTGGGCTAACTGTTCTAACTTGAAGGCATACTTGAAGGAAAAGTTACAATTTTTGTATATTGCAGCTACAGCGATGAGGCAAGTGTCTCTTTGAAAACTGAACAGGTCAAACTCTAACTGTCTTATGCAGATGAAAAGTGCTTCTCACTGTGTTTGAACTATCTCTTGAGCGACCCCCCAATGCTGCTTTTGAAATCAGTTTTTTACCTGCTAGATCTCCAAAATATGGCTCCAGATTGCATGGGCCATATTTGCAGGCTTAGCAGTATGAAGACAGAAGGGGCTTACCAAGTTCACTGACCGTGAGCTCACACATGAGCTAGCTGCAGAGGATTTTAGGGTGAGGAGACTCATGCTTATGGGTGGTAATAAGGCAACAGGTCATACTTTTTATGGCTTGCTGGAAGCACATAACTCCTAAATACAGCGAGGGCAGGACACCATTAAAAGTCTGCTACAGCATGCTGCACAAGGCTAAATGCATGCACATCATTCAACAAAATTTCTGGCTGCAGGATCAGTGCTATTTGCACAAAAAATAAAATTATTTTGATTTCCCAATGCTATGATTGTATGAACGTATGATTCTTTAGCCATTTAAATAACAGAAGAGGGTCTAACAGTCAAGTGATTTGTTCAGAATCATTTTTTTAGAACTTTTTTTTGGTTACCTTTTGCTGTTGGAATGCTGAAGTATAAAATGAGGCTTAGATGCTAAGATTTTCCATGGAAAACACAGGCACTCGCAGTTTTTTGGTGGGTTTTGGGGTGAGGGGACTTTTTGAAGAACAGTTGTGACTGATTAATATCAGTGTAAGAGATGTGGCTTTAAGCCAGCCATTGAAAGTGCTCTGAGGTGATAACATTGACAACGAAGACTGAGACTGTTTAGGTGCTGGTTTGTATCCGGTACCATCAGAACCTGATCCTCGAGCTCTTCTTTATATAAATTACATGTGCTCACATAAAACACTCATTGATGCGGGTATGAAAAAGGTTTAATCCCTGCTGCTGCAAAAACACGATTTTGGATTGACCCAAGTATAAGCCTCGGAGCATGTTTCTACCAGACAACTTAGCATTTGTTTCCCCCACAGTTACAAGCATGCAACTCCTACTTGATTTTCTTCCAGATTTCGGCTTGCCCGGCGGGACAGGAGGCTGCTGCCGGCTGGGTGCCCGCCCGGACGCCGGGCTCCGAGCAGAGCAGCGGCGGATCCGCAGCGGCAGATCCGCGAGTGTCCGCGGCTAGCACCGCGCGACGAGGGCTTCGCGGCGGCACTCGGCGCGGCTGACACCACGGATGTGCTCAGCGCCAGCGAAACCCCCCGCGTTCAGCCCCGATTTCATGCGGAAAGCACTTCCCCGGGGCGGGCTGGGGGGGCCGG
>VWZS01001009.1:16275-45725 GCA_013397075.1 Rhabdornis inornatus | reverse complement strand
GGGAGGGGGACGGGGACGGGGAGGGGGGATAGGGACGGGACCCCACCCCTCGGCCAACGCCGAGGCTCCGCGCCCCGCGGGTCCTGCGCACGTGGGGCGATTGCCCGCGGGTTGCTCTGGAAGTGCTGCTCCGGCGTGTCCAACGCGAAGCGCGTGGCACCCCGCTGCGCTAAGGATAACGGAAATGCAGCGCTCGTACCTGAAAATGCCGAGTTCAATCCGCTCACATCTGTTTAAAATAAAACTCGGTGGCTTTGGGGGTAGAATTTTTTTTTTTTTTTATTTTTTTTTTTTACTTTGGTCTGATATAAAACCTGGAAAGCCTCGCTGCTTCACTCTGGTTCATAGGTTCACGGGGACCTATGGACGGTGGAATCCTTGCACATCTTCCCATCGAGCTGGTCCAACTCTGCCTTGGCAAGAGACCAGCGTTTTCTTCCACAGTGCTGCTGAAGGTGTTTCTGCACCCCGCGGCTGCAGGTGCTGGATGAACCGGGCAGAAGCCCGCCGGCTGTCCCTCAGACACTGCAGGGGTGCACAAAGAAAGGAGTCCTCCACACAGGCTAGCCCGGATAACGCGCTGCCACCCAGGCATCTGATAGAAGCAGGAGGAGAGCAGAAAAGTGAACCTTTGGCTGGGTTTTCCTCTTTGTGATTTAGCCTGTTTAGTCTCCTCCTTTTCATAGGCATATTTTCCATCCTTTGTCTTAAAGTGTATCACTTTATATACCTTTCCGCCTTCCACTGCTTTTGTGTGCTTTTACCTTTCAAACAGAGAACATCTTAAATTTCATTTACTCTGATGAGTGAGAACTGCAGAAGCCTGAGAGATGCATATGGGAAATTTCAGTGAATTTATGCTAGTTTGGCATTTTGGAAAAGTACTGCCCACAGATCACACAGAGCACACTGAGCAGTACCACAAGCGTGCCCACATCAGACAGCACATAGCACAGCTCTGGACGAGTGTCTCTGGAAATGGGGAGAACACTTTAGTCTCCAGCTAAGTAGGTCTCTGTTCTTCCTGTAGGGATTTCTAGTGAAAGTGCCTAAACTCCCACACTCCCTCCATTTTAATTCTGCTTAATCCTGAGACACAGTAACAACCAGACAATCAGACAGTAACAATCAGACAGTAACAACCTTGAGAAGCTTGTCATCTGAACCCAGCAACTGGGACGTGAAAGGAAATATGATATGTTGCTTGAGCTATCTAGGAGCTGCAGCATCATGCATTTTCAGCTAATTTAATATGCTTGCCCAGAAGCGGGAAGTTGTCGTATTTTTCTTTTTAAATTACGTTTTTAAGATGTGTAGAAAGCAAACTTGAATATGAATTACAGTGATGGATTCTAATGTTTATACACAAGGCCAACTATGTGGTGCAGTATTATCTTAACCACCTGTGGATATTGAATGTGGAGAAAGGAGTACTTTGGACAGGTCTTTTATGTAATTCGCTTTTAGGAAAAGGATATTTGCATACTGCACATTTCACACTTGTACATATTTGGAGATTAGTAACCATTTGGGGTATTTGTAATGCATTTGATTACGTGGTTTTATCCAGGAATGTTGGTCAGCTGTGTGTGATTAAATGGTTTGAAAGGATCGCAGGTCAGCTCCAGAAGGCAATGTCGTACAGCAGTATGGCCTGACAAACAGTGTTGATGAAAAAAAAACAAACCAAACAAAAGAAAACNGAAGCGGGAAGTTGTCGTATTTTTCTTTTTAAATTACGTTTTTAAGATGTGTAGAAAGCAAACTTGAATATGAATTACAGTGATGGATTCTAATGTTTATACACAAGGCCAACTATGTGGTGCAGTATTATCTTAACCACCTGTGGATATTGAATGTGGAGAAAGGAGTACTTTGGACAGGTCTTTTATGTAATTCGCTTTTAGGAAAAGGATATTTGCATACTGCACATTTCACACTTGTACATATTTGGAGATTAGTAACCATTTGGGGTATTTGTAATGCATTTGATTACGTGGTTTTATCCAGGAATGTTGGTCAGCTGTGTGTGATTAAATGGTTTGAAAGGATCGCAGGTCAGCTCCAGAAGGCAATGTCGTACAGCAGTATGGCCTGACAAACAGTGTTGATGAAAAAAAAACAAACCAAACAAAAGAAAACAAAAAAACCCACAAGAACAAAACCAAAACCAAACAAATTTTAATTTAGAGTCTATAAATACCATTCATATGCAAATACAATTTGTAAGAGAAAAGCTTGCCAAGTGTCTTTTTATGTGTTATATATAATAGTATCTCAATTAGTACTGATAACCCTGTTTGTATATGTACTTCTGAAATCATTGCTTGTTGCAGTTTATGTTTAATTTGGTTGTTATTCAGTTGTATTGTTCCCTTATTGTAATGGTTTTTCCCTCAGTTGTACCCTGTGTTGTTATAAAATGGTTTCTCCCTTNAAGCTGGGAGACAGCCCACTCTTGACACCGGCAGCCAGTGGAGCTAGCTAGGCTTGCCAAGTGTGAGTGGTCAAGGCTGCCGTGTCAACTGCTGAAAATATTGCTTAAATAAGAAGTGCTGATTAGGCTGTATGACTATAAAAATCCTTTAAATTACGATACACAACTTCAGTTCCTGCAAGAACTTCAGGATGGATTTTTACTGCCAGTTATATGGCCCCATCGTTATGTTTTTGTCTAAAATAAAATCACAGAATGTTCATTCTCTTCTTGCTGTGCGTGCAGATACGAACATTTGCTGGAATAGTAAAAGGCTTGTCATTGATAATCCTATTCCCAATGGAGTAAAGTGATTCAAAAATGTGTTGCCCATTGTTTTTCTAGTATGTCTATCCAGGAAGATTTAATGGCTTGTTGAACCTCAGTATTCCTACATGGTGAAGCCAAGGCCAGCATTTGTGTCAACTGCAGAGTATGGCTGGATGCACATGAGAACAGACTGATCTGTGGCCACATCAAAGGCCTGTGGCAGTCAGCAGCAATCACAGCATCCATCAGTGATCACATACATTGACTCTAATGAACACAAGACGAAATCCTCCATTACTTTCGAAATTTTTCTAGGATCTGAGTTTGAGACTGATTTGAAAGTGTGGTGCTTGATGACACCACTCATAAAGACATGACTACATTATTTTAAGGCACAAAGCCCATGGAGACACTTCCTGCAGGAGATTTTCTATTCCCATGCAGGACCAAGGCTGGTACCTCTGTATTTGTTCCTGGATATGTGCAGCTGTCTTATGAAACAAAAGGTAGACAGGAACAGAAAGGAGGCAGCAGAAGCCTGGAAGAGATGAGCCCAGCAACATACACTACCTTGCCATTTTTCTTCCAGAGCAGTAAGGCTGGGAATCAGTGTTGTACAGGTAGCTCTAACAGTTGGTAATCTTAGGGACTTTATGTGATTGATACATACAGGCAGCCTGTGAACTTCCAGATGGTAAACCAGGGCTGCTGATGTATAATGTCTCCACCAAGGAGCATTACCAACAGTATCGTATTAAGCAAAACCTAGCAATTACAATATAAGGGTATCTCCTGAAGTAACAAAGAACAACCTTTAGTTTGGTCAAATGATGAACCATGATGACTCACAGTCATTCAAGGCAGTTAGTGGGGCACTTAAGATGTTCTCTTAAAAAAAGATGTTCTCTTAAAAAAAAAACAAAAACAAAAACAAAAAACCCCCACATTTAGCTTTGAGAATCACTAAGAGCAACTACCATTTTTAGAACATGACAGAATTTGTGCACTGATTTCAATTGAGTCCATAGCAGGTGAATCATTCCTGTCTTCACCTTCAGATTCTGAGTGGAGGTAAATGGGACACAGATCAAGTCAACCATGCATCTAACTTTCAAAAAGCATCATTCCTAATTTTTCCCACCTTCAGTCTACCCTGCAATAAATATATAAAATATTTTGCTCAATTTGGAAAAAAAGTTTCAATTCTTAGAAGCACATAAGACTATAGCAAATAATGGTATAGGCACAATTTTGTTAGGTTGAGAAAATGACAATATTGCATAGATTGCTAGAAGTAATGACTTACTGTTTCACCTTGATCATGACAAATGGCATCACACATATGCTGACGAGTAAGTCGACAGTCTTAGATTCATGGAACTACTACATCTGAAGGAAAATTGAGACTACATAGCTAGGACTGCAATAAAACAATTGTTTTTCTGCTGTGTTTTTGCATTGTTTTCAGTGTTAGTAATGCCTGAACCTGATCTGTTAGCCCACAGTGGGCCAACCTGACATCAGCAGAATTCAGAAAGGAGGAGTTTGCCTTGAAAAGAATGCAGATCAGTTCCTCATCCATAAGAAAAGAGAGGCATACAAAAATACAGATAATTAGTTCAAAACCATCTTTCAGTGCATATAGCTTTGTTTCTGGGATTGGGCAGACAGTATATTCTGCAATTGGGCCATTTAGTTGGCAGCATCGTGGGTGGAGAAGAGACTCAAGCCTGGGCTTTATTAAATGCTTATTTATTTGATCTGTTCTGCTGGATCAATCACACAGAGAATTTCACAATCTGACATGCAAGGTTCTGCTCGCACATTTGGAGCAGCTGTGCAGAAGAACTGAACAGTATGTATGGTTGGAAAGCTAGTACATGGCATTACTGCATCAAAAGGTATGGGACAATTACCATAATCAGCTACTCTGATTTCTGGCATAAAGCCCCGTAATTCCTGGTTGAACTAGAGAATGTTTTTCAGAAAGTGATCTAATCTTGATTACTATACTCCTAAGAACGTTGTTGTAATAGATCATTAGCTTCCCTGTTAAATTACATATGCTTTGTCCATCTTCTCATTCAGTTTGTTTGAGTTTAGAGATTCTGACTTTGCCCAATGTAAATAGGAAGCTGTCCATTCTCATAGGTTTGCTCATCATCTCTGTATTTTCAAGCCTCTTTCCAAAAGTTTTTTGGATAGATTATAAAGGTTTTCTTAAAACTTCCCTGATATTTTGACAGTAATACAAACCTTTGAATTTGTGAATCTTTGACACCAAAGATTTTTATTCTGAAAATTAACTTTGGCAAATTGGAAAGCTTCTAAGTGTGATCCTCACAACAAATTACAGACTGTAATATTTTTTTTTTCCTATCCATTATTCCTCTGCTTCATATACCAAAACCATCTTTGAATATAGCCACATTAGCAAGTTGCCACAAGGCAATACAGAATTTGGAGCGATGGATTTCATGTCTGCTCTGTAACTGTCCTGGTGTAGCTCCTTCTCCCTCCCATGCTGAAGCCAGATCACTTGCTAGTGGAATGCTCCTGTTTAAGGGCCAAGTGAATTTGCACTCTTCAGAGGATGACAGCATACGCAGAAGCGCAAAGCAGCTGAACCTGACCAGTTTCTGCATTATGTTACAGCATTAGAGCTTTGTGGGATTACTTGGCTACTGTTTTATATTGGGAATACATGTGGTTGGCTGTCCAGAGTTACACTCCGCTTTTCTCCCATCCCGTATATATGACATGCATTCTCTGATGTGACCTCATTAGGCAAGAAAAACAAGGAAGAAGAGTTGGTTTTTTAAATGTGATTAGAATATAAAGATGTTGTATGGTGCCAATTCAGAGATAAGATAAAAAGTCAGAAGCCTTGGAGTTTAGGTTCAATGTCAATTTACACATACCCTTTTCAATTCATTAGGGGTATGAATGAGACATTAGAGGAAATCCTGACTGGGGAACACATTAACTTGGATTAAAACCAAGTATTATGTTTCACTTGAGCCTCAAGCAAAATCTGTACTGCCATCAACTTACTGTAAGAGCTAGAAGTAAATTCCGGTCACAGCAACCCTGTGAATTAATAAAAAACTTTATAGCTTTAACCAGTACACCACTACTGATTTGACTGTTTTGAAGATGTCCCAATTAATAACATTATTTTGAGAAAGTTTAAATCCATGCTTACTGTCAATCCCTTGGCAGCAGACTCTATTTCCTGAATTAGATCAAAGCAAGACATTTCAAACAGTAATTGCTAAAATAATGATTTAAAAAAACACTCTAGAGAAAACACTTGGTAAACCAGCTGACTCTAATAAAGTCCTAAAAGGAAGGCAAATTCCTATTAAAAAGTTAGGGCAGAAAAGCTTCAGCTTTGGGGGTTGACCAGTGTATTGGGGCCTGTTCCCCTCTGCTGAATTGAAGAGTTCTACAATAACTCTCTGTGGAGGGAACTCGGGGGACACAGAGGAAAAAAAATGTGTTTCTAAACAGATAGAGAAGGTGGCTGCTTCCTATTTTCTTGTCTTCCTGAATCTCAGGCAAGACAGACACATCTATCTGCATATCTACTATCTGAAAAGAACTTGACACAATGACTACTAAAACTAGCCCTGAAATCATTCCTTGCAAAGTAAACATCAGCTCTTTATCCCTCTTAGTTCACTTAGAAGAGAGGGTTCATTTGCCGGCTTAGCCACACTACTCCCATTACAGATTACTCTCATTGTGATGGCCTCTTAAACAACTTCTCAGAAGACTTCTGTCATGATCAAAGGCACTATTTTGGGTAAAAAATAGTAACAGAGTTTCAATATATGGAGTGAGATGACAGCAAACAATGTGGCATTTTTTGTCATGGCTCAACTTGGCCTGTTCGTACACGTCAGGGACCACAGCCATTTCGGCTGGCGCGGGCAGGGCGTCTGCTCTCTGATTTCCTTCTGCAAGGACACCTGGCAGGTTTGTGTGCAACCTCACATACGTCACATAATAAGGATGCTCTCGGTGAGATATGGCATGGATCAACTTCAAGAGCAACCGGTAGAGGTTCGGATTCAAGACCTCCTTTAAAACCGCATTCTCCGCTCTAGAAGCTACACCTGCCACATCGGCCGAATCTGTGACCAAATTCAGCGGCTCGGAGAACCTCTCAGAAGTTCTGATGACTGCGTCCAGCTCAGCAATCTGAGGGGAACCCTCAATGACTTTAACGTCCGCCTCCCACTGCCAAGTTTGGGAGTTCTTCCAAGTCATCACCGACTTGTGAGAAGCCCCAGACGCGTCAGTAAACACAGTCAGAGCTTTGAGTGGTGTCCGGCTTAATTTTTCTCTTGGAATCAAGTTGAAATTTGACTTGGATAGTTTGTGGCTTGGGTGGTGAACAGAAATCTGTCCCATGTAGCTATCTAGAGTGAATTGGAGGACCTTGTTCTCATGGAGCAAATGCTCCAAAACCTCGTTGTTTAACTTACTGGATGACAGGGTAAGTGGCACGTGAATGCATGCAAAGTCGCACCCCGCCAGTTCCCGCATACGGGCCCTGGCCTTCCTGAGGAGCCATCAGCTCCTGTGGCTTGGTGATAGTTTTGGACCTTTGATGACTGAGGAACACCCACTCTATGATTAAGAGGGGGTCCTTCTGGTCCTGGTCCCACTGGAAAATGAGGCCATGGAGGTACAGCAACTTCCCTAAGATGATGTAGTTAAACTGCAAATTTGGCAGGTAGCAATGGGTTAGCCTCGTCCCCATTGTTCTCTCAACCTTTCCCAGAGCAGACCCAGCCTCTGGGGTCAGCACCCTTGGAGAACTGAGCTCATCTTCCCCTTTCAGTAGATTGAAAAGGGGAGCTAGGTCCTCGGTGGTTAAGCCGAGCCAGGGCCTAACCCAATTCAAAGACCCACACAGCTGATGGAGATCTGCTAAGGTCCTTGGGTTGTTGTTGATCACCAATTTCTGCAGCACAATGGTCCTGTTGGTAATTTGGAGCCTGAGATACTTCCATGGGGGCATCTGTTGAACCTTGTCCTTTTGGAGTTTGAATCCTGCAGAAATCAGAACATCGATAACCAGGTCAAGGACATGCTGCAAAATGTCATCCATGGGGGCACAAATCAACACGTCATCCATATAGTGGAGGATGACGGCCTCACCCGCTTTTGCGCGCACTGGGGGCAGCAGTGAGGCCACGTACCATTGGAAGATACTGGGGCTGTTCTTCATGCCCTGAGGAAGTACCTCCCAATGTAAGCACCTCACTGGGGCTCGTCGGTTGGTGGTGAGAACCAAAAAGGCAAACCGTGGGGCATCTTCAGGGTCAAGAGGAATTTGAAAGAAACAATCTTTAATGTCGATTACTGCCAAATTCCAGTTTTGGGGGAGCATCGAGGGCGATGGCATGCCTGGTTGTAGAGACCCCATGTCTTCAAGCCTTTTGTTAATTTCTTAGAGGTCATGAAGGAGCCGCCACTTGTCCTTCCCTGGCTTTTTGATAACAAATACAGAGAAATTCCAAGGGCTTGTGGTTGGCACGATGTTACCTTTTGCCAACTGCTCCTCCACGAGCTCGTTGAGTGCCTTTAGTTTTTGTTTATTTAGCGGCCACTGAGCTATCCAAACTGGTTCATCAGTAAGCCAATTCAGTTTCTGGACAGGGCACTCCACAGTGGCCATTAGGAAAAATCCCACGGGGATTTCAGGATTTCAGTCCTCACCCCCCCATTGAGACATGGCGTCCCTACCCCACAGGGGTGCGTGATGTTCCATCACAAAGGGGCGTACGTTCGCCACATGCCCTTCAGGCCTTTCAACCTTAATGACACTCCTTGACTGATGAGCCAGTTTAGCCTCTCCGACCCCTTGAACTTTGTCCAAAATGGGTTGCAATTCCCAATGTGACGTCCATATATCAGTGGGGATGATCGTCACATCTGCCCCGTATCGAAGAGTCTATCGAGGTAAAGGTAATCTTCACTCCGACGGAGTCCACATCCAATTATAGGTTTGTTCTTGCCTATTACTTCTGCCCAATAGACACAGGGCTCCGATGGTTTGGCCACTATGTTGTTTGGCACTGGGATTGCCTGTGCTATTAGCTGACCCTTGGACAAGAAGTAAGGCTGTTGGACGCAGCGCGCGAGGAGAAAGAAACTGTTTAGACACATATGCTGGGACTGCGGCATGATTTCAATCTCCAGGGGAGTATGTTTTGTGTCCTCAAGCACGACATATGTACAGTCGAGTCCAGCGAATAAATCCGGAGACAGAGGTCCAACTAGGACACCTCACCAATCTTGGGTCTCAAACAGTACATTTTTGGTAAGAGCCAAGCTGACCTCTGGACTCACTCCAACAGGTGGATGTGCTGAGGATCCCAGAGCAGAAGGCAGCATGCCAGCGAGCCTCACCAGAGCAGAGCAGAGCAGAACTGTGGAGACCTTGAAAGACACTCCCAGTTAGAAAGACAGGAGAAGCCTCTCAGTTACCTCTTTTTGATAACGAATCCTGTTCTATCAGGTCAAGACAACCCTTGTTCTGTTCCTTAGGACAGCCCCTTGCTCTCTCTCTGTCTGTCAGCCTTTTGGTCACTCCCATCCTGGTTCCCTGTTGGCCCCTACGCCCTAACCCCACCCTTGTAAAACCCCCATGTACTTAACCTGGATCTCCAGACCAACGGTCTTGCCTTTGCCTCTGAACTCCGGGACTGTGCAGACGGGTGGCTGAAATAAACATCTCTGTGAAACCTTCGCAAAGGCCATTCCTGCTTCTTCACCTTTCACCTCAACAAGAACCCCAACCACAACACAGAACCACAGGAAAACCTGCTTTTCTTACCTTCAACAGAGGCAGTTACAAACAGGCTGATTTCAGACAGCGTTTTCCTGTAGCTCTCCTGTGTTCTATTCCACTGTTGTCTTCTTCCACTAATTACATATCTCTCTTTGCCATCTTTGATATCTAACAGATACCTATTTAAAGTATTGGAAACTAAAGAATGAACAATTTATGTTCTTTTTTTCTGTACTACTCTGCCATTGCTACCAAGTAGCAACAAATAATTCATAAAAAGAATCACAATTATAAAGCCATATTAGGCTGTGATACTCTTTGTAAATACCCTTGACAAGAAGATAAGGAGTGAGTGTAAAATAGACCAAAACCTAATTAAGAAACAGCATATTGTTCTTCATGAGGAAGAGGGCATATTTTCAAAGCACAAACTGAACTGAAGTCTAAACTAAATCCCTCTGAACTCAGGATACCAGCTCTCCCCACATGGTCACAGAATCAACATTTCCCTCTCCCAACACTCACACATACAATTATGAACCAGCAATAACACAATTTGGTAATTATCATTTGAAGTCATCATTTAGTTGTTCTGATACCAAATAGGGTTTCTGCCAAAGAAAACTTTGTTAGTTATTCAAATAGCATTGTATTAAGCATTCAAAAGACTTTGAAAACTCGAAACAGCAGTCATGTCCCATGGGATTCACAGTTCGTATTGTCAATCCATCCTCTGTCCTGTGATCATTGCTGTAATTTACAAAAATAAGACCAGAAAAAAGTTGAAAAACAATATGGACCAAATAACAGCTGTTCTAAACTGTCATAACTTTTCCAATCAAACAAGAATGATGTTGATTTAAGCCTGTGAAGATTCCAACTCTGATCTTTTCTTTTCTTCCTTCCAGTATGTCATAAGGAGGATAATAGTAGCCAATGATAACACATCTTGCATGGCATTCCTATTCTCTTTGTGTTTATCCTACTGGTATTGTGTACTACACTAGAGCTATTTTTCTCTTTTCTCCAGCTGTTTCTGTTTCTCCTCCTCTTTCTTTTTTGTCTTTTCTCTTGATATATTATTTGTTATTTGAAATGGCAAAGAAACAGGTTCCAATTTTTTTTCTCCAGAAGAAGAGAAATTTATTTGAGTGTCTTTTGGCAACATGTTTCCCACTCACAGGCCACCATGCAAGTACCAGCCTCTGTGCTTTGTGGCAACTCCATTGTTCTAGATGCTGGTTGTAATTGTGGTGTGCCTGCATGATGAGAAAAAATCCAGAATACTTAGCCTCTTGGGAGCTTGGAAAATGAAGAAGTGAAATTACATCATCTCCTTCTTTTACAATCTTAGCAATAAGAGGATCACCAAGAGGTTTGAAACTTACCATCTACCAGAACAGAATTTCCTAATTTCCAAAGAAGCCTTATATTAGCATCTAGGTGGTTGCTTACATACAAGTTGTCCTCCCAGTCCAAGAACTGGAAGCTGGCATGACTGCACTGGGATATGCAAACCTGACAGATATTTCCTCCAGCTGGTATAGTTTAGAAACGCCTTTTGGTTACTTGAAATGGTTTGGGAGCTGGCCTTAGATCAACATGAGGACCAAGCTATTCAGCCTTCCTTCCCTCACACTTTGTGAGACTGACAAGCCCAAACTGAACATCTCAGGCAATCTATGCCAAAAATTAGAGTTTAACCCAGAAAGCTACTCAGTCAGATGCTCTATCTGTACTGTCAATGTTTGTAGAGCAATAGGCTATCACATCCCTCACTCTTTGGGAGATTATCCTGGGCCAGGTATGGTACATTGCAGTTATGAAGCCTGAGGGCTCACAGGATCATGGGTCATCCTCTGTTAGCCAAAACAGGCTGTCTCCCGGCCAGCCAAAAATCCCAAGTTGTTGTTGTTTGTTTGTTTTTTGCCAGCTATTGCTTTTTGAATGTCTGTTTTAGATAGTAAAGCATGAAAACGCCAATTTTAGAACCTGACCTAAGGGTCTGAGTTAAGTTCTTCCACTTAAGGATGATATCAGCAAAAATAAAATGTAAGTGGAAGTTTGAGCACTGGAGATCATGGAGGTAGCTGTGACTTAGCTAAAAAGGATTTGTGAACTTCAAGGATAAAAGAGACAAAACAAGAGTAATTGTGATCTGACACTGATGTGTCCCAAAAATCCTGCATCTCCATTTGAAGCCACACAGTTTAAGAAAAGCTGTGGAATTTGCCGTTTCAGAATCTGTCAAGATTACAGACTGACTTCACAAATTTTTTCCAAACACAGGTTAAAACAAGAAAGTGGAAGGATACCTGAAAGCAGGAAAAGGAAGGCACAATTAGTAAAATACAAAACATTCAGAAAAGGATTTTGCTGGATCCAGTGTGAGTGGGTGAGAATTTGATTATGGCATGTAAGAGGGTTGGGAACACAGTCAGCAGATTCAGAGAGAAAATAGGTCAGAGCAGAACAACTGCAACAGAAATTCCTTCCAGGAATTTCAAGCCATGTGGAGTAATTATCAAATGTATTCACAGAATTATAGAATATCCTGAGTGGAAAGGAATCCATAAGGATCATCAAGTCCAGCTGCTACGCCTGCACAATATAACCCCCAAAATCACATCACGTGCCTGAGAGCATTGTCCAAACACCTCTTGAGCTCTGTCAGGCTGGTGCTGTGACCACTTCCCTGGAGAGCCTGTTCAGTGCCCAGCCACTCTCTGGGTGAAAAACATTTTCCTGATATCAAACCTAAACCTCCCCGACAGAGTTTCATGCCATTCTCTTGAGTCCTGTCACTGTCACCACAGAGCAGGGATCAGTGCCTGCCCCTCCTCTTCCCCTCCCAAGGAAGCTGTAACTGCAGTGAGGTCTCCCCTCAGGTGCCCCTTCTCCAGGCTGAACAGACCAAGTGCCCTCAGCCACTCCTCACACGGCTTCCCCTCCAAACCCTTCACCATCCTCATGGCCCTCCTTTGGACACTCTCTAACAGCTCAATGTCTTTCTTGTGTTGTGGCACCCAGACCTGCTGCCAGCACTGGAGCTGAGGCTGCCCCAGCTCAGAGCAGAGCAGGACAATCCCCTCCCTTGCCCGGCTGTGATGCTGTCCCTGATGCCCCCAGGACGTGGAATATCCTTTTGCTGGCAATGACTGGGTGCAGTATCCGTGCAGGCCACAAACTGACATTTATAAGGTAGAAGAATTCTTCCACGTATTTCTTTGGTTGTTTCTCTACATGAAAATCCAACTGTTGCCAGTGTCAGGTTGTTGTCAATCGTCTGCTGTGACATTGCATAGAAATAGCAGATGTCCCTGCATTGCTGGATGATTTTTCAATGCCTTATTGACTTAAAGGAAATGGTAAAACATTTCATGCAGTTGAATATGAAGTAATCCTGACCTAGCAGTGAGATGCCTATTTCTGGTATTGTTCTTCTCCTTGCCAAATGTCAGCCAGCTGCTTGTCTCAGCCAGCTGCTGTTTTAGATTTAATATCCTTGACTTGATGTATCCCTTCTATTTGTATTATTTGCTGCTTTTTTCCCCCTAGTTTATGTCATTCTCCTGTATGGAATAAATAATTATTTAAAAAAAAAAAATCCCTAGTAAAAGTATTATCAGGAAAAAGCTAATGAGCAAAATAACCTCATCTGACCCAACACAACTACGCAGATAGTTCCTATTGAAACGAAACAAAAATTTATTTGCCACACCTAATTTCCCTGATAATTTCTGTAATGTACATTATCTATTTATCACTCATCTTGTATCTCCTTCTCCTACTTTAGCTCCTTTCATTTTGATGTATAATTTATGGAATCCTGCCTTGCCATTTTTTCACTCCATATTTATCCTGCATCTTCCCTCATGGTCAGAGTCACAATACTATGGCAAGAAATGAAAACTTAGACAAGCCACTGAGTTTCTGCTTCATTCTGACTGCAGAATGGCTTAGGCTAAATGTGCTTAGGGAAGCATAGAGTGTTTGGTGAGCATCCTGCAGAAGAATTAATTTAATTTCTAACTTACTTCAATTTTTCCATCAACTACTCCATCAACAACAGACAAGACTGATTCATCATGTGCTTAGATATTCTGTTCATTAGAAAGCACTACGTGTCAGAGTTAAGAGTCAAACAAGATTTCCAACATAAGTAGTCAGACGTACAGAAGGTATTACATATGTTTTAAACATACACAGAAAAACTATCCCACTAGCTAAGTGGATGAAGGTTTATGGTCAAAGGTATGGTTGGCTACAGAGACCCCACTATTTTTAAGATTTCAAGGAAAATGTTATACAGAAATAATAGATATCTTCGAGTTTTCTTCATCTGCCATCTACCAGTTAGAGAATTTTAGTTGACCCTGCTGGAATATCTTTTGCTTTAAGATAATGGAATAATGGGTTTGTTGTTTGTTGTTTTGCTTTTTTAAGGGGTGAAACATACAGTAACAGCTCCAACTTCTACACTGGATAGTACCAATTCAATGTCTCAAGAACTACTCACTAGTAATTTTATATTGCTAGTTCTTGTTTTGTTGGTCTGACATTGCTCTTCAGAGTAAACAGCACACTGTCAGTAAATCCATGGTTAAGAGAAGTGGTTTAACTAAGTTAAAGCAATCCTTTTCAGCATGCTTCTCTCTCTCATATAATATATTTTAAGAAGATGTACAGGATTCTGAGTAGTTTGTTGAAGTGTTGAAAGATCCCACACAGAATGTAATTCTGGCTCTGGTGAGAAGAAAAAAAACAAAATTTCCACTGGCTTCACTGGGGTCAGGATTTTGAAAGATGTAATATTTCCATATTGCAAAAGTCAACTCATTTGGCCCTTAAGCTGTGCTTGCTTTTTGCATATCCTGTGAAACAGATCCGTAAAATTCAGCTCTTTTTGGGGGATTCAGAGAGTGCAAAACCTGCTAAGATAAAAAACAACCCCAGTTTTATTTCATATAGTTCTACACTTCTGAAATGAAGCTGTTGGCACTGTTTAAAGTAAGATACATTCAGGTTTGTAGTAATGGGGTTAGATTTCAGGTTACTCCTGTAATATCAGGTGTCTCTGTTCTGCTATCCAGATAGTCTTTAGAACAATGCTTTATTTCAGAGTGAAATAAGCCTAGGCTTATTTATTTTCTCTTAGATTTATGGAGGAAATTATGTGGCAAGACATATGTGGAAAAAAATGCATATAGTTGATGGGAATACACACTTATTTATTCCACCAATGTGTCATGATTAAAAACCAAGGAAAACACCACTGGTTTTTTGGGTTTTTTTTTGTGGTGGCTTTTTGGTTGGTTTGGTTTCGGTTTTATTTTTTTAATGTTTTTGACATTATGGCCTAATTTCAGTCCACATAAAGCAGCATACAATCTCACACAACTAGAGGTATAAATACCTGTGGGTCTTGTTTAGTCAATGCAAATTATTTAAACACATATCCTTAGTGAAATTTAAAAGGCATAAAAAAATAGGTAGGTGCTGTTCAACGAGATGAGTGTTGGAGAAATGCTGACTGATTTTTAGCTACAGAAGTATTAGGGACCCATGCCATGGTAATAGTATAAGCTGTGCAAAGAGAGGATTAAACTGGATAAACCTTTCTCCTTATGCATGAAAGAACACCTTTAGAAGTCAGTGTTTTTCTCAGTTATAATCCTTGAAGTCTAATTCATGTAAAGTTTATCATGTAAGATTGTCAGTCAAGGAGACTAACAGTCTAAAAAGTAGGGCAAGAGTTAGATCTATCAGCTCATGTTTGAACATGCAAGTACATTCATTTACTTTAGAAAGGAAGTTTTGTGGTAAATAAAGGACAGGACATCAGACGAATCTTTACAGCAATGATTTTTGCTTTTACATAAAAAGAGCAAATGAAAGTTCTTCTTCTCTGTACTCTAAGATGAACTGAAATATTTGAAGGCCCTAATGGTTGGGTGCATTGCATGTGTTGGTATTGGAAGTGACTAGAAACAGCAAAAGGAACCAATTTACTCACTCCCCCAGCTTCCCTCATGAAACATTGATAGGCCTCGGTGTATTGAGGGATTCCAAGCACAGAATTTTCATACTTTCTGGTCAGCTGTAACTATCACAGCAAACTGGTATGCCTCTGGAAAACAAAACCATCATGAAAACACCCTGGAAAGTTCACTTATCCTTTGCGTTCAGCTTTTCTGAAAGTATAAATATCCAGCAACATTATCCAAAAAGTCACTCATTGTATCTTTCACTGTATACTTGGTGAAATTTGATTCAAAGTGAGAAATCCATGGAGGAAGCAGTAACAAGTAGGTTATTATTGCCTAGGGAAGAAGGACTCTCTGTGCACAGGATGGTAGAAAAGACTGAAGGGCTAACCAGTCAAAGTAAGCAGGCCACAGGCAAAATGGGTAGCAAAATGAAGGAAAAGATACCAAATTAGAAATGCCTTATAGAAGAACTCAAACCAAGGTTGGACAGCATGGACATAAAAATATCCAAACCGCTGTTTGTATGCTACCCTTTGGCGTGGGGAATAAGACTTAACCGAGGCATGGAGATTTATTCTCTTTTTCTGTCACCTAGCTTTGCTTCATGAACAAGTAAAGCTCTTCCATATATGAGAACCAAAATATTTTGTCTTTTAGGAGTCTTCGACAGCAAGTTTTCTTTGCAAGTTAAATCCCTTCTGTTACTTCCCCATTTACAACTGCAAATTTATTGGGCTTTTTTTTCCTGTAGAGATTGTCATGCTCCTTTATACCCTTGAAGAAAAGATTATGAAGTTTGTCTTCTGCTTGCTCTGGATACTCTCCATTATTCATTTATAACAAATAACTATAAAAATGAACTCTTTTTTTGTTGCTGTTAATTTCCCATTAAAAGCCATACATAGGAAAATCTGTGATGGAATTAGTTGCAGTTTCTTAATTATATCAAAAGAATGGCAAAATTAGAGCTCAGTTTCTGAGTTTGACTGTGAGAGTATGCCTGTGTGAGAGGCTGCTATGGGCTGGCTGAAGCTACAATGCCTTGGCATTGCAGCGGGCCTGATGTAGCATGTTTGCCCTTCAGCAAAACTCTCAGCAGGGCCTACTCAATTACAGCACTTGACTACCACTACTGAAATCACTTCCAGATGGGAAGAGGCCCATCACCGTCTGCCTGTTGGGGCACAGGCAGTGGGGCTTGCACCTGTATAGGAAGACACACTTCCAGCTTTCTCTCCGGCAAGTGTTAGGAACCTCTTCAGTTTCCAGATGGTACCTTTAGCATAAAGCATCACAATGCTTACTTTACAGTAAACACTATTTAAAACATATCATGCAGTTTAACTACCATGTTTCCTGTCATAATTTTCATTAAAGATATATTTTTATGTTAAAAAGTTATTTTGAAAGAGTCAGAGTTTCAGCTAATGTAATTTCATGAATTATGAGGACCATGAAGAAAGAAGTGGCAGAAAAACGTAAGAGCAAGCAACTGGTCCAGCTATTACTGACTCTTCCGAAAATGTCGATCCTGAAATAATCTCTTTCGTTATTTAGGACTGGCATTAAGAATTCTTATTTGACTCTTAAACCTGGAATTTTCAAATTATGCTTTCTTGACACAGGGCTGCACTGTTGACTTAGTTTTCTTCTATTGCTG
Source organism: Rhabdornis inornatus (assembly GCA_013397075.1). Lineage (NCBI taxonomy): Eukaryota > Metazoa > Chordata > Aves > Passeriformes > Rhabdornithidae > Rhabdornis > Rhabdornis inornatus. The sequence goes on along the minus strand of VWZS01001009.1, from coordinate 28,521 downwards.
TAATACTTGATTTCGGATATTCCAGTTTGGAATATGTCATTCCTGAAGTAAGTAGGTCAACACAAAAGATGAAAATAACAGTGGATTTCACTTATTAATGTCTGATATACTACCAAAAATTTGATTTATTTTAAAAAATTGAAGAGTTGACTTAGAACAATAGCCACAAAGTCATTCACTAGTTCATCTATATAAGACAGAATTCACAGTTTCACTCTTTAAGCCGTATTTGAGGGCTAGTTCTCTGGTCTTAGGTGATGGGTACTTTTCAGTCTTACATGAATGACAAGCGTATCAAATTTATTGTAAAGACAAAGGCCTCAGTTTTCTGCTGACTGGCCTCTGCCAAAGTCTTTTCACTTGGCACAGGGAAAGCAATGAGTGCCACCACTTGCAAAGGTGGCAAGGCTTTCTACAGCAGGGTTTGTACAGCAGTGTGGTGTCTATAAGCTATTTCCAATCACTGTAAAGTCTCCTTGTTCACCTGTTGATTTATCTGCAGAGACCATTGTTATAAAGTGGACAACACCTGTCACTAAGAGTATCATATAAGAAACAACTGACCAGCTTCAGCTTGGGTTACATAGAGCCATGGTAGCTTTGGAACCATGGATGCTTTGGTGCCATGGATTCTGAAGGAAAGAAAACATTCAGACCGAGACTACATCCAGAAATAACATGCTTTGTTTGAGTTCCTTGGGGAAGGGGAGGTGGGGGGAAACCATGACCTCCTGCTTTGCCTGCTTTTGTACAACCTAAATTCAATCTATAAGAAGGAATGAAACAGTCAGCATTTCAGAAGCTTACCAAATAAATTACTAGTGCCATGTCTATTTGTAATTATAGGTCAGTTCTTAATACCGCTGTAAACCACACATTCCAGGGATTTGCAGACACTTGAGAGCATATTTTAATCTCTTTGGATAAAATAAGCTGCCATTGGCAACAATAAAAGAAATGCAGACTAAGTCCCTTGGTTCTTACTACAAAATTACACTTTTCACTACTCTAAACAACTCCCCCAGCACACAAGCTGCATGCCCTCACATACCACCCATGCTAAGCTATTTCTTGTGACAGTTTCAGCTACATTATAGATAAACTCCATGTCATACTGTATCAGAGCACCACACTGACAATGCTCTCTTGATGTAATGTCTGGAAAGTACATAAAAGTACCAGAGGCAATGCCTCATAAAAGGCGCTCACTGCTAATGGCTCCACAGATGTGTCAGATCCAAATGCATCAGATCCAAAGAAGCTGCAGGCAGGTGTCAGTGCCAGAGGCTTTGCTTCCTATGGATATAATTGATCCTTTTGGATTTTGGAAATTGTACAAGGAGAATAAGAGTTGTCTATTTCTACTTTATGTGCAGTGTTCAAAATTAAGGAAAAACTACATCAATTATTCTTTGTTTCAGGTAGTATGGGAAGCATGCAACAACAGCAACAAATTCCTGCTGGAACACTGAGACATTCCTTTGCCCTGAGAATCCTTACCTCCTAAAACCAGGTACAGGAGGCCAGAAGGAAGGCTTGTTCTGGCTGCCCTGGCTCTGTCAGATGCAGCTGTTACTGGCAGGGAGGGAAGGGTGGAAGGTGCTCCTTGGGCCCACCAGCTTAATGAGGGCTCAGGATCCTCAGTGCAGCTCTTTCTGATGATCTGGGTCCTCCCTTGCCCAGAAGCTCTCTGCTGTGCTCTGTGTCTGTCGCTAGGGCTTCCAGCTGTCCCACTAATTACTCATGGTGTGATTCAGCCTCCCAGATGGGCATGGCTAGATGGCTAGTAGGCAGGCCTTAATCAAGACCCTAAATATTTTCCTTTGTGTTGAGAGAAAGAAGCGCAAAGCTGATGTTCTGGCTCCTCCGTTAGCTCTATTGAAGCACTGGACTCAGGAAATGAGGGACAAGATAGACATTCACTTTATCTAGTCAGTGTATATTTAAAAATAAAAATTTAAAAGGAAAACCATACATTTTCAACTATGTCTGAGTTCATGCAAAATCAGAAGAAAAAAAAAAGTAAAGTATTTTTCTACCCTGTGTTCACTCCTCATTTCCAAGGTTTGCTGTCCTGCTGATGAACATCCAGCATCCTACTGATTTTAATGACCAGTAGGCCAAATTTTGAAGATTTCATCAGTGGTTGCAGTGTCACAATCTAAATGGTGTGTCATTAAGTGAGCAGTACCATCCTTTTCCATCAAATATGATAGAGCTCATCTTGAAATGATTGACAAGTTCACCTTGACACTATTCAGGCTGCAGATAGATTTGAATTTTGGGTCACTTCAGAAAGGATTAAACAAACAAGAAAGTTCCTCTGTTTCTAAGAGAGATTATTCATGTTGCATGAAATGCCTTTTTTGCAAAGGAGGATGCAGATGCTCTTTGCATTGATGAATGCCTTTGACATTCTCTTGAGAGGAAACCCTTGTGTCTTCCAATAACTATTTTGTGCATTATACAAAGTGGAAGACTTTAAAATAAAAAAGTTCACAAGCCCATTTCCAGACTTTCCAGGTACTGGATTGCATGGTGGCTGGAATACACTAAAGGGAACTGTTTACATCCCCAAAGACAGATAATGTGACTGAATCTGGAACTGGCAAGTCTTGGTGTATTTTCTCATAACCGAATTGCCATGAGAAAGGGTTGCTGTCAGCCTGCCCAGCCTGCCATTATCTTTTCCTGTTTTATTATTTTTTAAAAGTACTCCAAAATATAAGTACATTGTTTCTGACAAATGTGAGTGTTGGCATGCTTTGGTTTGGTTTTAAGCATGAAACAGGCTCTGAAAAATGGAATGCAAAGTATGAAGGTGTTTTTGTTTTTCTGTTATACTGCAAGGAAACTGAATATACATTTGCCCTCTTTTTAGCTGTGTTTATTTTAGGCTCATACAGGCTGTGATGATATCAAATCTTGACTATTATTTTGACCTGCTAGAATTTGGGTTTCTGTCATAAGCTATAGCAACCTTAGAGGTATTTTGTGTCAGTACTTTGATGCACAGAAGCTGCAGGACAGGTTTTACTGTCTTATACAGTAAGCCTGATTCTGTTCACACAAAATTACATTGCCACTCAAGGAGAAGCTGGGGTAAAGGTAGCTGCATATGTTTTGTAGCTTAAATGAGGGTCACAGCAGTAATCTCATTCAGTAAATTCTCATCTAGCAGTATTGGAACTGGTTTCAAAGTGCAGGTGAAAAAACAATTTTGTTCTGTGAATTATTTTCTGTATCATTGTTATTGAAAGTTTTCACCATGCAGCTATTAGCTGCAATGACAAAACCTTTTATTCATACACTGTAAATTAAGTGTTTCAAATGTGACAGATTAATGTAGGTGAACAATACTGCATATGGAGAAAAAGAATGTTATGACTTCTGCTGTGGTGATGTTCGCTGGTGGGTTGGTGCCTGAACACATGCAGAGCACTGCAGAACTGAGGTCTCAGTGGGCATAAATTCAAATCAGAAGGAATATTTTATCAGGAGGACTGAACACTGAAATCAGGTACTTTCCACATAATTTTTATATTTTTGTTTTTGTTGAGGCTGCTTCCTTGAAAATTATGTTATTTAGTTTCCCCACTTCACCAAGGGAAGGGCCCAGTGCCATTATCCTTTGGAAACAAGTATGCTTTGGAGAAACATTCCAAGACAGCGTAAACACTGTGTAAGCATAAAAAGAAAACAAGACAGAAAGTATTTTCTTTCCCTTTAATGAAAGCAGTTCCTATATGCACTGGCTAATCAGGAATATAAAAAAGCCCAATAAAAAGGACGAAGTCAGAGCTCCATTTTAAAGGCTGGCATGAGTTATGCAGGACACTGGTGCATTAGGAGAATAATGAGATAATCTTTCACCACCTCTTTTCTTGTTTTGCTTTTTAAAAATGTTCTTTTTGAAGTGTCTTATTGTGCCACAAAACAATTTTTCTACAGACCAGTATTTTACATTTTTTTCACACAGCAGTGACTCTTTCATTGTGTTTTATTACAAAGCACTTAAAGAATTATAACTGTGAAGCATCACCACTTGCTTTATTCCTCTGCCATGAGAGAGAGAAAACTAATGTACATGAAATACATTAGGCAACAAAGAGAAGAAATGAAGAATGATCAAAGGTACTGAAAACCCTCTTGCATAAAAGGCCAGAGAACAACTAGTGGAACTCATCATTTTCTAATAAAGAAAAAAGCATGAAATTTCATTTGATTGGAAAAGTATAGGTGAATTTATGCTGTTAAAATTTGAAACCATGGCTCAAAGGAATGAATTATTCACTATTATCCACTTCAGATTTTAAAAAATTACAGCAAGCCATCCATCAATCTAAATAAATAGTCTTTTAGAGATAACTACAGCAATTTTTAAAAGACAAGTTTAAAAGATATGAGAAATTTGAATCTACAGGAAAAAGCAGAATTTTCAAAAATACCCAGATTATGAGTATTATTTTGAAAATCTAGAGTTGCTTCACTTAAGCATTTATTGCTAACACATCAGAACTTTTTTTTTGGTGTGGGTAATGAACCAAGACTGTTTTGCAATTCCATGTCACAAAAGAAAAAAATGGCTACTTCCCTGATAAAAAGACCGAAAATTCTACCATTCAGAGCGTAATCAATTAATATAGTTCAACTCGTTTAAAGAACTACATCAGGTAAATGGCCCAGAGTATTTTGCCTGCACCAAAATCAATGGCAATTTTTTTTTGGCTTCCAGGGTCAGGATTTTAGCTTTAGGGGCTTTTTGCTACAAAGACTTTACACAAATTTACACAAAGGCACAGCAGACACAAAAAGAAAATTCAAGGCTCTAAAGAAAGGAAAAGGTCATTTCAGTGGCACAAGAAAGCAGTTAGTCTTTAGTTTGTTATGCTTTGTGACTAACAACAGCAGAACTGTAAACCAAACTTCTGCAATCCCCTCATTGAAGTGCATGCCTGTGACAGAGAAATAACATCACTGGGAAAGCTAAGTAGCAGTATCCCACTTAGAAACTGAAGCACTCCATGGCTGTGCATGGCACACTAGTGATATAGCTGAGATCAGACTCTCTGGAGTCTGATCAACATCAGACATCAACAAATAGTGTTTTGCTTCTTGTCACAAGATTTTGTCCTTGTTTTTAAAGCAAAGTGTCTCCTTCCAGCAACAACATATAGCTTGTGTTCCAACAGAGCAAAATTAAAATGGAACTGGTATTGTAAAAGTGAAACCACCAGGGAATGATAATCTTTTGGCTAGTGATACCTTTCAACTTTCCAGGTTTGCCCAGACCGTTTTTTGATAAAATCCATCCCTGTGGTGTTTCCTGGTACTATATATCAACTTTCAAACAATGACATATTTGTGTAGCACCCAGAATTGTGAACACATTTCATACTTCTGAAAATGTAGTAAATGAACTATACAACAAACATCCTTGGACACCCTGAAACAAACAAAAAAAAAATCCTTCCACACGTATTTCATCTCCTTAGATCACTTGTGAAGTAGCCTTTGGTTCTTCCTGTTCTTTGCCTGTTTTTTTCCCACAAACACACAGAGGTACACTACTGTTGTATATTGGCTTGTTTGCAGGGGTATAACTATAAAGTCTGAAAGTTGGATGATTTTCTTTTTAAGTATTTACTGGCTTTTAGTAACTACGACAAACAAATATTTATAAAATTTTGTGTAACTGCAAATTTAAAATATTTTTCAGGCATGCAATAGAGAACAGAAAATAATACTTTTGTGAATTTCAAAGTATTTAATGTAAATTTTTCCACATATCTGGCAGGCATGAATTACATTAGTGATGCACAGTACCAGCACTTTTTTATTATTGTTCCCAGAACAATATTGGAACATTATTCCAGTTTGGAATAATGGAAGATTGGAATTCAGAGCTTGTGATATGAACAAAGATTAAAAACAAGAGTTTGGAAAAAGCTAACCCATAATTATGTATTCTTAATATCCAGTCTCCCTCTCCGTTGATCCTTTGTTAAAAAATATTTAACTAGTTACCACTTGCAGAACTCTGGCATTGCCCATTATATTTGTAGCTGTATTCTTTCTTCAGGAAATCTTCTGATAAGTCCAGTTAGGAGTACTCCTCTCCACATGAGAGGATAGGTCTTGTTCTCAAATGTGTTTTTTACTGATTAGGTCATGTATCGTTAATTCCTGTGGAGGAAAAGGATGCATTTTTTGGAATCACTTTCAGATTTTATAGTCCTTTCTTTTGTCTCCACCTCACAGTCTGACCTGCAGGCTCTGTTCTTCTGGGCTGTCACAAGAACACCTGGAGTGACAGCTGGAGACAGAGCCTGACTGATGTGGGTGATGAGGAAAGAAACCTGGCTGAAACGGAGGTACTGGTTGATGCAGCAGATCAAGGAGGGTGCTAGTTCTTCAAACACCTGGTGAGCAAGGGAAACATTATCCCCCTAAGGGAGACTCTGGCATGGAGACAGAGGCTGGCTGTTCTTGCTGTTGAAAACTGGGATGGATCTCAGAAGTAGTGTTGGTTAACACGTCCACCTTCAAGAGCTGCAGCTGCTCCTCCTGGCATCCTGAGATACTGCAGAGGAAGGGAATACAGGAGGGTTGTTGGGAATCAACATACCATCTAGTAGTTACTTCTTCAATGTCGATAATCCTCCAGAATCTAGCATGTGCTTCACAACCAGGTTCACGGTTCTCTTTGTACATGCTCAGCATTTTAATAAATCTGTGTCTATAATCTTGGAAGTGGCATCTGTGGTGACCTTCACTGGCCCTATCTGTGTTCTAATACATCGGAATCAGATCTTCCATTCCTCTCTTCAGTAAGGAAATGGGGCAGAAATTAGAAAGGCTGTCTTTTACTTTTAAATGTAGCTCTTCACCACCCTTTAAAATAATACTCAGCTTGAGGTTTCCTGTAGGTATTGAGGTGAATTGTATTACCAGGATTAAAGTCTGTTGTCTTCTGTACAATGCAAGCCTTTTCTCTTTGTCATTAGTGCACAAAATATGCTGTGTTTCTAGTAGTAACTGAGATATTGTAGAAGCAGATATCTGGTGCATGTAAGAAACAGTGGAAATTGGGTCATATTTCATTCCACCCAGTTGCTAAAAGAGGAGATGCTTCTTTAAATGCAATTTTGTACTGGCTTGCATCAAACTGCAGCATGTCACATCTGATATTTACAGTAGTTTATGTACTGAAAACGGATGAGGTGAATTCAAGGTCAGGAGGATTCTGTAAATGCTATTCCTGCTGTTCTCTGTAATCCTGCACGCATGTGTGGGGAATAGTCCAATTTCTTTTCACACATCTGTGTACTCACACTGGGCCCTACCTAAGTTGGTGCTGAGCACCTGCAGGCATTGGCAGATGCCAAACATCTTCCCCTAATCCATTTCTTCTCCATAGTAAGTAGATGAGCTGAAATCTTAAAACGTTCTGGCCCAGCCACAGCTCTCAGAATAATCCAGTCTAGATTTGACTTCTGTGGCTCATTACTGATTTTGACCATTAATTTCTTCCTTGTTACAGAACACTTCATAAAGACTGGGAAGCCTGCAGATCTAGTAAGTTAGATACTGAGGGAGAATAAATACATGATACAACAATGCACCACCTGCACCGGAAAGACAACCTGGTGGTTGTAATTAATCAATATCCCAAAGGTGACTGCGGTCTTCTGCCTTTAACAAAATACATGGATTCAGCCAAAGTCTGATCTCAATTACATGCACAGAAATAAAAAACAATTTCTTCCCTTAGTTGTATCCACCCCTGAAACCACCCTGTTTGGCATTCCCTGCCCCTTGTTCCAGTTCTTTCCCTGCCCATCATTGTAGCCCTGCCCCTTGTTCCAGTTCTTTCCCTGTACATCATTGTAACCCTGCCCCTTGTTCCAGTCCCTTCCCTGTCCATCATTGTAACCCTGCCCCTTGTTCCAGTCCCTTCCCTGTCCATCATTGTAACCCTGCCCCTTGTTCCATGCCTTCCCTGTCAGTCCCACCCTGGGCCAATCCCTTGTTGCTCCGCCCCCTTGGAAATCCCCTGATACTCGACGCCCCATTGGCCCATGTGACCCTTTCTCCTCCCCTGGCTTCCCTCATTGGTTCATACTTTGTAAGGCCCTACCCTTCACTCCTCCCCTGAGAATCCCTTATTGTTGATTGTTTGTACCCACCCCCAGTTGTGCCTCTGTATTTAATCCTGGGCACAGCAGCCCTCCGGGCTCTTTGCCCCTGAACCCTCCAAGCCTAATAAACGCTGTTGGAACCTCTCTTTTGTCCTTTGCCTGACCCCAGACACTGACCACGTTACTGAGCAAGCGGCTCAAGAGGTTCTGCCTGCAGTAAAGCTACACTGAGGCAGTTCCCACACCTGGCATGGTGCTGGTATGTCCCTACTGTGCTAGGCTGGGCTCTGGTGGCCGTGTCATATAGACGATAAATGAAAATAGAACGGAGGAAAAAAAAGAAATGAAAGAGAAGGGCTTGAAGGAGATAAAATGCTAGAATGCAAAAGGCTCACTTTTTCATCTTCATGACTAGTATGTCTTTTATTTTCAACACCCAGGTTTTTAAACAAATGTAGCTTGGGCAGCAAGAGGTCTGAGCCTTCTTGATACTACTTGATATTGATGAGCATGATCTGTATTTTCTCTTCTTAGAAAAAGTAACCGAAGTGTTATAAATGAGTTAATGTTTGGGGGTGGAGTTGGGGGATAATTAATTGATAATTGTTAATTGAGATTGTTAATTGATAGCGTTAATTGATAGTGTTAATTGATAGCGTTATAAATGGGTTAGTGTTTGGAAGCAGAGTTGGGGCTGTCGAGTGATGTAATAATGTTATTTAATGTATCGTTGATCCGTTGTGTTGCAGGTTAATTGTCAAAAGTTGTAAGTTGTTAGTCAATTGTTATAAATAATCGGGAAGTGCCTAAGATGGCCATGGGTGAAGGGTGCTTGGAACTTTCTGGAATATTATGTTATAGTGTGAAGTCAATGTCTGTAATGTTAATTGGATTATGTGTCAACCTATGGGGACAGCTAATCAGGAAATGATTGGTCCAGATTGCGCCTCCGTAAGAACCAATTGGCAACTGAGGAAGGAACCAATCGGGAGGAGAATCAAGAAACGTACCAGTCTAGGAAGACCAAGGGGTATAAAGACCTCTGACTGCTCAGCCTCGTGGTCTTTCTGAGGAACACAGAGTCCAAGGAAACACACTGTGCCACAGGCACAGTTGTTTGTGGGTTTTTTTTACTGTCTCGCTTACCGAACGGGGCTCAAGCTTATCTTGGGCTCCTGCCTCTGATGCCTTTTAAATAAAACCAAGCTGACTTTCTTAGAAAGTCTGAGCTCCATTTATCTCATAAGGACCATTATAATCCCTCAATGCATTTCAAAACCTGGGAATCCAAATCTCTTAGAGATGTCCATCCTATCCTTTGTGACTAGTCACTGTCAATTTCCCATGTCTGCCAGGTCTGCAGCAGGCTGTGGACACCTGGCAGGCTGTCAGGGAGACCAGCACATAATAGAAATCACTTTTGTCACCATGTGCATTACTCAATGATGGGGGCAGCCAAGTGGTGACACAGTGGTGGCAATTCTGGGCATAGGAAGCTGCCACTAAGCCAATAAGCTTCTCTGAGCACCCTGTGGGTGGTACACAGCAGGGAGGAGTGAAGTGGGAAAGGGCTGGAAGCTGCTGACAGTTCCTATGTTCCACCCAGCAACTCCCAGAAGTGCTCCTTCTCCCAAGTACCTCCCACCTCTCTTTCCCCAGGTCAAAGCACGTTGGCCAAGATGCATCCTCCCAGGCACGGGGCTCCTGCCTGCAAGCTGAGGGTCCATGTAATGCTGAAAAACTGGCAGAGGGTGTGCTGGTGTTATAAACGAGTTAATGTTCAGGGATGGGATTATGAGTTACTAGTTACTACAATGTAATTTTGAATTGCTAAGGAATTGTTGTAGAGTTATGTATTGTTTAGTGAATGACTGATAGATCGTTATAGACAGGTTGTGGGCTGGCGGTTGCTGTAGTGTGGGTGTGTGACCACTAGAGGGAGGGCAAATGCGTGGTCAGTTGGCTAGACAGCAGAAACATTCTAGAACATTAGCTAATGGGGTGAGGACATCAATTTGACTCATAATTGGATGATGAACTAGCCTATAAGATCCAAGTATTCCAAAAATGATTGGTCAGGACTGCACCTCGGTAAGGACTAACCAAAAGCCATGAAGAGAACCAGTCGGAGAGAGAATCCAAAAACGCACCAATCCACGAGGGATCAAGGTTATAAAGACTGCCCAGGTGCTCTGCACCTGGTTCTTCAGCAGAAATGTAGTTCCAAAGGAGCACCCAGTGCGCCACTGTTCTGGTTGTTATTTTCCTCTGGGTTGCCGTGTGGGGCTCGGGCTTATCTCGAGTCCCCATTCTCAGCTGTTAATTTAATAAATGACTTAACCTATGTCAGGTTGCCAGCCTTGTTTATAACAAATTTTGGGGGCTTGTTCAGGATAACCACGCCCTGAAGTGGTCCTGAGGAGGGACGGGACCTGGGAAGACGCATCCAGCTGATTTCAGCTGCCCTGGAACCAGATCTCCTCGTGACCATGGACGGACTGCTGGTTACACCCGAGTAGCAACTGAGAGCATGACAACCCAGATGGAGAGGACCCTCCAAGAGGAAGTGGGGCTCACAGCGCACAGAAGAGTGGTGAGGACTGCGAGTAGGGGCGTGACTAAAAGGGAATGTGAGCGAAAGTGGTATTGACTGAGACAGGGGCTGTGTAAAGTGGACTCCCAAAGTGAGAGCAGACCTTTGAGTACTGCAGTTCCGGTTCTCCGTGAGAAGCCCATCCGGGAAAAGGGGGAAGTGAGTGAAACAAACGAGGGTGGTACTCACTGGGACCTGCTGGATTGAAGAAAATGCCCAAGAGCATCCAGGGTTAGATCTGATGGATTGAGGGATTAAAGGCCCAAGAGCATCCAGGGTTTAACCTGCTGGATGGAGGGATTAAAAAACTCAAGATCATCCAGGGTTAAATGGAGGCGTATTCTCTTTTTTGTCCGTCCTTACCTGGGTAGACTCCCGTTCCTCTAAGAGGCTGGAGGCTCCTAGGGGTGTCCCAGTCTGGGGAGGGGATGCAGTTGAACCCTTTGGTCTGGAAGCCAACGCACGGGGTGGGACCCAGGCAAGGGGGTAGGCTGGTCCGACTGGGATGACTTGGGGGGTGGTTCCCCTAAGACAGGAGAGACGTCTTGTGTGTCGGGAGAGGAACTAGGACCCTTGGGGTAGACAGCAGGCTTTGTTGGCTCACGAGGCGAAAGACTTCCAACCAGAGACCCACTGAGTGCGAGGCCACTGGTTGGCAGATTGTTCCTCTTTAGGCAGGGGGAGGAAGTAGGCGCCTCACCAAGAGGGAGTTAGGACCTCAGACCAGTGTTTTGGCATGCAACAAACTAAGAGGGAGGCCTCAGCTGGCTGAGGGAGATACCTCTCAGCGCGGTGACAGGAGGCGAAGGCCATAGACAACCAGCTGGGAGAGGCCTACTTGTTTATTAGGAATGAGTGTTTCGGAAGGTAGAACCTGTCAGGTAAGGCCAGTTATTTTTACTATCTTGTGTTATAGATTAGTCAGTCCTAGCCATTAATTTTCATTGAGGGACAGAAAGTGTTGTACTGTAAGTGTTGTGTTGTCTTTAAGTGTTGTGTTGCCCGTCTGTAGTTTTCCGTTTGGGTAGGGGCACCTTAAGATTTTAGTAAAAGCCCAATTATTAAGTTACCAATCGTTAGGTTACTTTCTGTTAGATAGAAACTCTAATTAAAAGGTTATAGGATGGGCTAGTGTGTGAGCAAAAGGTCAAATAAGGTCAAAAGAGGGAAAACCCAGCTAAAAAACATTCCCCCTAGTAGCCCATTGGGTAAAATGTTAGAAAATTGGGATAAGAATGAAGATTTAAAAGGACTGGATAAAATCAGAATGATAAATTATTGTGTGGAGGTTTGGTCTGGAGAAATCGTGCAAGAGGGACCTGTATATTGGCCTTGGTATGGGTCGAGGGAAAAACAGTTGTGCATAGCTTTGAACAAACATGTTAACTTAAAGGAAGATAGAAATGAAGAAGAAATACAATATGCAGCCTGTTGGCTGAAAGATACAATCTGGAATGAGGGCGTCAGAGTGTATAAGGTGTCAAAGGAAAATAAAGAGGTGGAGACAGAACC
>VWZS01001009.1:0-16048 GCA_013397075.1 Rhabdornis inornatus | reverse complement strand
CTGGGGAGGCAGAATATGAGAGATTACAGAACTCTAATGATAAAAGGAATCAGAGAAGCGGTCCCTCGAAGTAGTAACGCAAAATTGGCTTTTGATAGTCAATAAGAAAAAGATGAGACCCCAAGCGCTTGGTTGGCTAGAACTAAAATAAATTTTCAGTTATATTCGAGTGTGGATCCCGAGAGCCTGGAAGGGCAGGTGCTGGTTAAGATTCAGTTTGTAACAGAATCATGGAATGAAATAAGGAGAAAATTGGAAAAGGTGGAAGACTGGCATGAAAAAGGGTTGAATGAGTTGCTGAGAGAAGCGCAGAAGGTATACTTAAGGAGGGAGGAAGAGAAGATGAAGTCAAAAGCCAGAATAATGGTGGCAATAGCTCGAGAAAGTAGGACTGAAGAAAAAGGAGAGTCAGGAGAGGAGAATGAAGAGAGTGGGAAGAGGTTGTGGAGGACCCCTAGGGAATCTTTTGAGGGATTGCAAGAAGAAAGGGCATTATAGGAGAGATTGTCCAAAATGGAGAAGGATATAAAAATATATAGGGAAACTGAAACTGGGGAAGCTGAAGATTAGGGCTGTCAGGGGCTCTAACCCCTGGGAAGACTATCTGATAAGGAAAAAGCCCTTGATAATGTTAGAGGTTGGACCCCAGGGGGAAGAATTTGAGTTTCTAGTAGATAAAGTAGCAGATAGATCATGTGTATTAAAATTCCCAGAAGGTTGTCAATCAAGTAAGCGTACATGTAAGGTAAAAGGTGTTAGTAATGAGCCTTTTGAGGCACCAGTAATAGAGTTACTGTAAAAGCAAATTTTAGAGAGACCAGTGTAGATTTATTATATATACCTTGGTCAGATCGTAATTTATTATGCCGGGATTTTCAGGTGCAATTAGGAATAGGGGTGGTGCCCAAAGGAAAAGAAAATTATTGCGAAGTTGCTGTTATTGAAGGCGGAGGATTAAGAGAAAATTGATAGTGAAGTGTGGGCAGAAGGGAGAGGTTGAGGGCTATTAGAAATACCCCTATAGAGATAAAAATGAAACCAGGAATTCCCCCGATTAGGATAAAACAATACCCAGTGTCGGCTGAAGGAAAACAAGGATTAATACCAGTGATAAAAGACCTAATAAGAGATGGAATTTTGGAACCATGCATGTTGCCACACAATACACCTATATTATCAGTAAAAAAATCTGATGGCAGTTATTGGTTAGTCCAGGATCTCAGAGAAGTAAACAGACAGACAATTACCAGATATCCAGTGGTGCCAAACCCATATACTTTCTTAAGTAAGATACCAGCAAGGCATGCATGGTTCAGCATTATAGACTTACAGGATGCTTTTTGGTCCTGTCCTTTGGCGGAAGGGAGCAGGGACTGGTTTGCCTTTGAGTGGGAAGATGAAAGCACGGGAAGTAAGCAGCAGCTTAGGTGGACACGTTTACCTCAGGGATTCACCAAATCCCCTGACTTATTTGGGCAGGCCCTGGAAGAACTACTAGAACAGTTTCAGCATGCTAAGAAAATTCAAATCTTACAGTATGTGGATGATTTATTAATATCCGGAGAGAGAAAAGAAGAAGTACGGGAGACAACTATAAACCTTTTAAATTTCTAAGGGAGGAAGGGTTTGAAGGTATCAAGAAGAAAGTTACAATTTGTTGAACCTGAAGTGGAGTATTTAGGCCATCTGACTGGGTACAGGTACAAGAAATTGAAGGCCACTAGAATCCAGGGAATACTTACGTTACCAGCACCAAAAACAAAAAGAGATGTACGAAAATTATTAGGACTGGTTGGATACTGTAAATTCTGGATAGACGAGCATACTAAATTAGTAAAATTCCTCTATGATAAATTGGCAAGTGAAGAATCTTTTGACTGGAGTATGGAGGATGAGGAACGATTTGAGAGGTTAAAAGAAAAATTACGAGAAACCCCCGTTTTAAGTTTACCTGATCCGGATAAGCCTTTTGAACTGTTAATGTGGAGGAAGGAATTGCATATGCTGTGCTTACCCAGGAATGGTGTGGGGTGAGAAATTAACCAACATTGATAATTTAGAACTAGCTATGACAAAAACTCAAAATCCAGCTCAATTCTTATATGGGGAACCAGAAGGAGATCTAGAACATTGGTGCTTAGACGTAANAAATAACCTGGCAGACAAAATGGTGAAAAAGGCAGCGTTAGAAGGGGAAGAGAGGATCTTGCATCTAGTGGACCTTGGGAAGAAGAAGGGAGATAATGAAGAGGTCCCAGTCTTTAATGAGTCAGAAGAGGAAGAATTACAAAAAATAGGTGGTACTAAGAAAGAAAAAGGGAAGTGGGTGTTATCTGATGGAAGGCAGGTACTTAGTAAGGCATTAGCCAGAAAAGTCCTAGAGAATATACATCCTTCCACGCATTGGGGGACACAGGCCCTTTGTGATCATTTTCTGCGGACTTACGCATGTATTGGGACCTTTGAAATTGCTCAAACTATTACAAAACAATGTATAATTTGTCAGAAGATAACAAAAAGGTCATGAGAAAGGGACCAGCAGGTGGGAGAGAGCTGGCTCAAAGGCCTTTCCAGAATGTCCAAATCAATTTTACAGAACTCCCTCCCGTTCAGAGATTTAAATATCTACTGGTTATTGCAGATCATTTAACCCACTGGTTTGAGGCTTTTCCAACTGTGAAGGAAACAGCTGAGGTGGTTAGTAAAATATTACTGGAACAGGCTGTGCCAAGATGTGGAATCATCAATACTATAGACTCAGACTGAGGCCCCCCTTTTACAGCGAAAGTCCTGCATCAAGTAATTGAAGCTTTAGGCATCACTTGGAAACTCCATACTCTGTGGTGACCTCAGAGTTCAGGAAAGGTCGAAAGGATGAACCAAACTTTAAAGACAACTCTCACAAAATTAGTGGAGGAAACAAAAATGAGCTGGCTAAGATGTCTTCCCCTAGCGTTAATGAGAATAAGAACTAGACCTAGAGCACACGTAGGATTATCCCCACATAAGATGATGTTTGGTTTGCCATTCCTGATGACTCAAAATCGTATTGGGACTTATGAGGAAGGAGAAGTAACTGTAAAAAGATACATCTGCACTGTTGTGAGCATTTTAGAAAATTTAAGGGAAAAAGGATACCTCCCTCCAAGCACCCCAATTGACTTTAAAATCCATCCATTTTGACCAGGGGATTGGGTTCTGATCAAAGTTTGGAAGGACCAGCCACTAGCTCCATGTTGGGAAGGTCCTTTCCAAGTATTACTAACCACAGAGACTGCGGTGAGGACTCAGGAAAAAGGATGGACTCATGCCACGAGAGTAAAAGGACCAGTACCCATTCCCACTGAATGGGCAGTTACAAACCAATCTGATCAAAAACTAACCCTCTGGAAAAAACATAAAAAGGAGTAACAAAGACTATTGACTGAATGGCTGAAAAGGATTATAAGGATGGGAGACTGTAAAGGTTTAGTAAATTGTTACTCAAGTAATTTGTTATAATCATGGTTAAAGTTTAAGGAGTTAATGGTTGTGTAATGTTTATAGGTGTAACAGGGATTATTTAAAGAGTTCTTAGTAAATGGTTTTTAACTATTGGTATTTCTCTTATAGGTTCTAAAGAGTCCCAAAGATAGAGCATTCTCCATGCATTTTAGTAATCAGACCCCAAAAACCAAGATATGAGCTGATACAAGGAGAGAAAAAAGGAGTCACCGCAAGGAAACATAGTATCTGGTAAGAACAAGGTTACAGGGGGCAAGACTGGATCAGGCTAAGCAATCTGAGTCATTAGTACTCAGTAGGTTGTTCCTGGAGGAAGATGGGAACCAGGAGAAATGAGAAAGTGTCCTGTACGGGACCCCTGTTAATACTGATGCTCTTCTTAACAAGCACCCAGGGAAACCAGACCAATCCCTGTGAAAAATGTTACTACCCCTTATATGCAGGAGACTCCTGGAGTGCCATCCTAAGAATACATACTAATCTGAGTTCCAATTGTATTGATTTTTTGAAAACTTGTGTAGAGGATGGCAAAACATACTGGCTTTTTTAAAATGCAGGGAATTTTAAACAAAAAGTATAGGGAGAATGCCCTATAAGGGAAAAATGGATATGTTCTGAGAAAAATCCAAAAACAGAAATATAGAAGAAGGGAGCTTATGAACCAGATATATCAAAGAAAGAAAGATAAGGGGAGTAGTCAAGAAAAAAACAAGGACCATTTTGAGCAGGAGAAACTTATTTATAGACCTGGTTGAAAGGATAAGTCATGAATTTAATGTGACCGACTGCTGGATTTGCGGGGACACCAGAATGGATGAGATTTGGCCGTGGGAAGAGATAGCTTTAAACCCACAGGAGATACTGAAGTTACTAAAAAAGAGAGAAGGGGAATCTGGAAAAGATGAGAGAGATGATGAGGAAGTGTGGAGTCTGAGGTTGGAAGTAACTGGTAAAGAATGTTTGTGGAGAAGAGGTGCACAACGCCATTCCTATGTGGATGAGTTATCTTGCAAACGGTATCTAGTAACCAGTGATACCCACCACTGGTGGATCCCCCGAGCTCCAAACTTATATTGGGCTACAGAACAAGGACAAGGATGTTCTTACATAGAACAGGAGAAACTTAATGAATCTATCACTTGGCAACCTAATCCTTTCCTTAACGAGCCCCAACTTTCCAAATTTTGGAGTAATAGAGGCATTGATAAAGTAGATCTACCAGGGTTCTGGAGGGCTCTGAGGAAATTATTTTGGCTTTGTGGAAAGATGGCATATGTTATGTTGCCTAAAAATTGGGCAGGAAGCTGCACTTTAGGAATTATTAGGCTTTCCTTCTTCCTATTACCAACATTTGGGAATCCCCTTATATGATGAATTGGCACGTAAAAAAATATATTTAATTGGCGGGACCCAGAAGTGGGGAGATGAAGAATGGCCACCTGAGAGAATAATAGCTACATATGGACCTGCCACCTGGGCCCAAGTTGGACTGTGGGGATATAGGACTCCAATTTACATGTTGAACCGAATCATTTGGTTACAAGCCCTCTTAGACATGATAACTAACCAATCAGCCCTGGTAATGGACTTAATTTCTGACCACTCACGCCAAATGAGAATGGCAGTATACTAAAAGAGGTTAGCTCTTGACTATTTACTGGCAGAGAAAGGAGGGGTATGCAGAAAATTTAATTCCTCAGAGTGTTGTATTGAAATTGATGATCATGGAGATACCATTAAAAACACTACTACCAACATTAGGAAATTAGCACATGTGCCACTGCAAAGGTGGACTCCCCTGTTAAAAACTAATCTATGGGATAACCTTCTAAGAGGGTGGTAGAAGAAAGTGTTGTTCATTGTGGGAAGTGCACTAATGAGTCTGATTTTTCTTCCATGTATAATCCCTTGCCTCATTCGACTGATTTCAAGAATTGTACGGAGCTCCCTAGAACAATTAAGTGATGAGAAAATTAAGAAAATCATGAGAGTACGAGTATATACACAAAAAGAAGTCCCGGGAATAGTGAAGGAAACCTATGAGAAATACCAGACATTGAGGAAGTTCTATCAAGTATACGAAAGTCCTGTAATAGAGAGCTGATGCGGGCTGAAGCCTGATCAAAGATTTAGAAGGGGGAATTGTTATAAATGAGTTAATGTTCAGGGATGGGATTATGAGTTACTAGTTAATACAATGTAATTTTGAATTGTTAAGGAATTGTTATAGAGTTATGTACTGAATGTTAAGTGAATGACCACTAGGGGGAGAGCTAATGGGTGGTCAGTTGGCTAGATGGCAGGAACATTCTAGAACATTAACTAATGGGGTGAGAACATCAACTTGACTCATAACTGGATGATGAACTAGCCTATAAGATCCAAGTATTCCAAAATGATTGGTCAGGACTGCACTTCAGTAAGGACCAACCAGCAGCCAGGAAGAGAACCAGTTGGATAGAGGATCCAAAAACGCACCAATCCACGAGGGATCAAGGTTATAAAGACTGCCCAGGTGCTCTGCACCTGGTCCTTCGGCAGAAATGTAGTTCCAAAGGAGCACGCAGTATGCCACTGTTTCGTTGTTATTTTCCTCTGGGTTGTCACATGGGGCTCGGGCTTATCTTGAGTCCCCATTCTCAGCTGTTAATTTAATAAATGAGTTAACCTATGTCAGGTTGCCAGCCTCGTTTATAACACTGGTGCCCAACGCTTAATGAGTGGCCTTGCCTCTGAGTTGTTTTCATCAAACCCAGATGGTGGTGGTGTGCCAGAGTCCTGGTGCTTTTCTTCCACATGAGTGTGTGCTGAAGGCTGGGCCCCAAGGCTAGGGAGTCACAGACCATGAGTAGCACTGTGACACAGTGCTGAGACTTGCTCGTCAGACTGTGATCTCTTCTCATGAGAGTCTGTCAGACAGTCTGACTTAGAAAGGAAATGGTCTTCATCTCTCTCACTGAGAGCACCTCAGCTCTTGTCACAGCCAGCAGAAGCAACCTGCTAAGGTTCCCGGTGTTGCCTCTGGGAACAAATCTTAACTTGAAAATCATGAGGCCTCTACAGGTACAGCCTGGTCAGAAGGCAGGCAGTGACCTCCTCTGAAACCCATGGACTGTGACTGGGCCTAAGAGAGCACACTTTGTGGGGTTTGTATCTTTCTTCTTCCTTTTAAAATTTTTTAAAAATATTTTTTGAAAATAAAAGAGCAAAATAGGAAACAAAACCAGAAACATAATTAGAGCCAAAAGAGCAAATATGATACCAGAAAGCTAAGTATCTTAATGTTACGAAAATACTGTGCAGCATGTCAGATGAGCATGTTTATAGCATCCTCTGTATTGTTCTCATATAGCATATGGTTCCTGCCACATGGGGCTTTGAGAAATTATTGAAGGACTCCTTCTTGAGCAGGGGCCTTTGGGAATCAGGAGGGATGCTGGGAGTGTCTTCTCCTTCATACAGTGCTGGTCTGTGGTGTGTGCATCTTTCACTCCAGACGCGAGACAGGAGTGAGCATAGCAGGTATTAGATAAATATTACTGAGGAATAAAAAACCTGGCAATGAGCAGGTTGCTCAACAGATTTCCCAAGCAACAGTACTACTATGAGTAAAAGCAACCAGTTCTGTTCTCCGTAATCTCTGTTTGGGAATGCATTTGCAAAGACCTGCTTCTCATCAGCACTATAAAAAAATGACGAAGATTTTATATAGTCATATTGGTCATATTACATAGTCATATCTGCATCTGACTTATTCTAGAACTGGTTTGCAACATTAAATATTAATGTTAACTTTAACATTGTCTGCTATTGTTCAGAAGATCAGGTTTCCAGCAATCTTCAGGTTCCTAGCAAACCACTGAGTCAGGGTCCATTTCTTGGAGGTTAGAGTGGGCAGAGGAAAACAGGACTGATCTGTAATGTTGCACTACAGTAATCATTTTCACCAGCATTAGAGTAATGGTAATGAGCCTTTCCTGACAAAGACTGTAAGCCTGAACTAATGGCTGGTTTTAAAGTACTTAGATAGCCCTGAAGAGAAGGCGCAGTGCCAGTGCAAAGTTTTTACTCTTATTAGAGTGTGTCAGATGCCTTAGCAGTGTGTGTGGAGTTCCTAGTGGCTCTCCAGCACTTTTGGTTCTTAGTTTTAGCCTGGGGGATTCGCCAGTTACTTCAGTACCCAGAAGCCTGGAAGAAAACTTCATGTCCAATACAACTCACGTGCACCTCTGCTTGCAGGACAATGAAACACTTCACTTTAACTAAATAAAAATACCTAAATCTCCTAAAACATGTGACATCCAAACCTTGCCTAAGCTGCTCAATAGAATCTCCTAGGGCCCATATCAAGCAATGGTCCCTCTTGGGGGTATAACTCTTTAAGGACAACAGAGAACCCAACTACTCCCATTCAAAAGGAAAATCAAAATAAATAGGAATAAGTAGTTTCCCTTATTCCCTTTCCAGTATTTCCCTTTCCTTTATCCTCTGTTTATCAGAGAAACATTTGCATGGAGCTAAAGGGTCCTTCCGAAGAAAAGTGATTTTAAATTTGATGGCAAGCCAATCTCCCCTGGAGTGCCAAGCATCAAGATGCATCCACACCCTTTCATACAGCATATGCTTAGCAATTTACCTCGTCTGATAGAGCTGGTGCACCCCTGCTTGGTCCTTGATGGGCCTTAGATGGATCACCACGTGCAGAGCCAGTTCCAGACCTTGGTAGCCTTGCACTGCTGTTACCTCCTTTGCAACACCTTTCATGCACTGGGAGACGGTCAGGAAAAAAGGTTCGGCCACAGTTACTACAGGGCACAAGCTGGGCTTGAGCACTACAATAGACTGCTTCATTTTCATCTGCAAGCGTATAGGAACCAGAACCCGTAAGGACCTCAGGTTTCTGGGGCTCTGGCCGTCTAAGGTGCTTTGGTAGCTGATTGTTCTCAATATGCCACTTCTGCAGGCNAAAGAGAACAAAGTACTTGCAAACTGTTTACCTATTGCTTTAAAATATCTTTTTTAATTCTTCCCACTTTTTTGCTCATCTCTCTTAATTTGGTCTGTAGCTTACCTTGCAGGGTTCTGATTTCAGGCTTTTTGGGTTCTGGCCTTCTCAGGTGCTTGGGGAGGTTGTCATTCTCCTGGTGCCATTTTTTCAGGCATTGTGGCTCATGTATACTAATAGATTTTGTTCCATACTCACGGCCACATATGTAGCAGATCACTGTTGGTGGCCATCTTACCACTTTTGCCTGCACGTAACAATGGCGAAGAAGAAAAAAGGTTGTTTTTAATATTAACTTTGAATCAGAATGACTAACAATCATGTAGATAAGGAACCTGGTATATGTGAAATCCGTGTAACTGTTTCTTTGAGTCTGGCTTTGTTTGGAATCAGTCCTGAGGCTTGTAAGAGATATTGCCTCACTAACTGGGCAGCTGGAACAGGCAGATTTCTTCTGCAGATGCTGGGCTGAAAATTCATGTATGTGACTAATCAATACTATGAAAAACTAAATCATAATGGTACCGGATTACAAGTGTTCAACTATTTCAAATTATGACAAGTGGCTTATATTGCCACCTGCTGGGCTTTGTGGCTTCATAAGCACAAAAGACAGCTCAGCAAGCTCACTGCTTTTGAAGTGCCTCTTGCAGATATGGGGTTGCTAATAATTCAAAATTGAACAGAGAGAGCCACAGAAAAAAAAATTAACGAAACTATCAGTGTTAATGTGCTTGTGGTTCCAACAGACTAGTTACTCATTAATCCCCAAACGCCTCTTCAGAAAACTAACTATACAAATCTGTTTTCTGTTAAAATGAAAATAAATCCATTTTTAAGGTCCGTGTTTCGTCACTCTTACAACATGTGTAAGTAAGTACCTGTTTACAAGACAGGACAAAAATGTATTTGACATACTGAATAGGGGGGCTGTTTTCCTACAGTGCTGTATCTAATATTACAAACACAGGGTAACAATAAGTATGTGAACCCTTTTAAATAGAATAACTTACATCTCTTCTATGCTGAATGTTTTAGCCACTTCTGTTGTTATACTGTAGAGTGCTGTGTCTGCTATTGTGAGACTGTATCAGTTTCCAGCTCCAATCAACTGTATTAATGCAACCATCATTTAGTTCCATTTTTTGCAATGTAATCTACAAGATGATGCAGTGTAATTGGTGTAGATGTGAGCAATGGCGAACAAATTGGTGACAAGTTTGCAGCAAGCAAAGTACTTCCTGAACACTTTTTCTATCTTTAGATTCAGAAAAATCACGATAATGGAAACTAGTAGAAAACTACTGCATATGGTAAAGGCTCTTACACTAACCAGAGAGTCTTTGGAAGAGAAGAAGCAGAATTTTCAAATAATTAATTTTCTATATTTGACTTCACACTTCAGCAGCAACTGCTTTTTTTACTCTGGAGACTTTTGGAGCACATGATACCATTACACAATAAAGTTTTGGTGACCATGTCTCTCCAGATGAATATTATTTCTCTCACATATGCATACAGCATGTGTGTGTATTAATGTACACACACACACACTTTATTTAGCTTAAGGTAAATGTGTGTGTGTCAGTCTGTGTATGTGTGAGCAGACATGCATTTGCATGCGTGTTGCATCCATTTCATTTTAAATGTTTTGGTTTCTAGGACCTCTGGTGGACGATCAGTCTGTCTGAAAGGTACGGGTGCATCTGTGTGTATTCATGTACACACATATACACACCCTTTATTTAGCTTGGGATAAATGTGTGTGTGTCTGTCCATGTATATGTGAGCAGACATGCATTTACATCCACTTCATNGGGTTGAATTAAATTAACTTCAAATGGAATAATTTTGTTCTTTCAGATTTCTCTATTTATTTGCTACCTTTGAATTCCTGAATACCTAACACAGAAATACCTACTTATTTGTAGTATTTTTCTTAGACTTCTGCAAACTGTTTTCTGTCCTGAAAAATATGTTAATTTTTATAGTTCATGATAATCTGGAAGAATCTTAGAGTCAAGTGTTCTACAGGCTACACTGTAATACAAGGCTGGCCTAAATTTATTTATAGCAGACTTGTATCTATGCTTAATTTATTTTTTTAAATTTTAGTTGTAAAAATCTTGCCATGGACAATCTACTGAAAATCTCAGTAAACTGTCTGAAAGTTCTGGGTTTCTTTCTTCTGAGTTTCACTAGCAACAAGTTCCTGCTTGGAAATTGTTCAGTTGTTTTCTTCTGGAAAGAAGTCTCTTCAATCTGGGTATGTACAGGCTATCAGGGAAGCACTTACTGTTTTTTTGAGAAGCTGAACAGTCTGGCCTCCTGGAGTTTTACTTGTCAGGTGCATTTTCCTGCTCTGTTATCAACTCGTTCTTCTCAACTCTATGAAGACTGTAAAATCTTTTCTTCAACTGAAAACAAGAGAAGTTTTTTAAAAAAATATATGTTTAAGAGGAGTATCTAATCCTTGCATGCTCCAGAGTAAACAATACTCTGTGTCAATAAGTTATGATATTGACCAAAAAATAAACAGTAAGGGCATACAAGAATTTAGACAGTCCCTCATGCAACTTCTTGGAGGGCTTTCCAGGCTTGCAGGTTTTGTTTTTTTGTGGACTTCAGGCCCCTGTTGAATCCTACTTTTGCGCAATCCTAGTGTGTTGCTGGGGGTTGCCTGTCTCCAGATATGGCACTCATTTGTACCCACTGTGGCTGACACGGTTCAGAAATACAGAATTCAGAAGCCTTATCCCCACTAACAGTGAAGCAAAACTAATCACAGGATCCTAAAAGAAAATACTAATTCAGAAAAAAGACTACCTAGAATTCTTTCTCCATGGACCAGCTCTGTGAACTGGGTAATAAAACCAAAATTCTCAACTATGAAATTCTACTGTTAAGCAAACATAGGCTTTGAAAGTTTGTGTGCCATCATAAAAAACTGCACTAATTTGATTAAAACATATATAGGTGTCAGCATCTGATCATCCTGTACTCATACATTACTGTATGACGCAGCCGCTGGAGCCCAGTCTAGCACAGTAGGGACATACCAGCACCATGCCAGGTGTGGGAACCGCCTTAGTGTAGCTTTACTGCAGGCAGAACCTCTTGAGCCGCTTGCTCAGTAACGTGGTCAGTGTCTGGGGTCAGGCAAAGGACAAGAGAGAGGCTCTCAGCTGCTGAGGTTCCAACAGCGTTTATTAGGCTTGGAGGGTTCAGGGGCAAAGAGCCCGGAGGGCTGCTGTGCCCAGGATTAAATACAGAGGCACAACTGGGGGTGGGTACAAACAATCAACAATAAGGGATTCTCAGGGGAGGAGTGAAGGGTAGGGCCTTACAAAGTATGAACCAATGAGGGAAGCCGGGGGAGGAGAAAGGGTCACATGGGCCAATGGGGCGTCGAGTATCAGGGGATTTCCAAGGGGGCGGAGCAACAAGGGATTGGCCCAGGGTGGGACTGACAGGGAAGGCATGGAACAAGGGGCAGGGTTACAATGATGGACAGGGAAGGGACTGGAACAAGGGGCAGGGTTACAATGATGTACAGGGAAAGAACTGGAACAAGGGGCAGGGTGACAATGATGGACAGGGAAGGGACTGGAACAAGGGGCAGGGTTACAATGATGGGCAGGGAAGGGACTGGAACAAGGGGCAGGGTTACAGTGATGGACAGGGAAGGGACTGGAACAAGGGGTAGGGTCACAGTGATGGACAGGGAAAGAACTGGAACAAGGGGCAGGGAATGCCAAACAGGATAGTTTCAGGGGTGGCTACAACTTGGGGACAAACCAACTGGGGGAAAACAGGGATACATAAGAACAAACCATTATAACAACCTTAACAATGAATCAAATAAAATAAACACGCACTGCAACAACTGTAGGATTTGTTTCAGTGAACACAGGATCAAAAATAACGTTTACAAATCCTGCACTAAAGCTTAAGCATTCAAATTGTCAGTAGTCAATACTGAAAACATTATTTCTGCATGGTGCTATGTGCTTTCTGTGGCCTGCAAAGGGAATTCAGAAATCCATTTAAGTGCTCACTATCTTTAATTAGAAACTGACATTGCATTTACAAATGTTTTTGTTCCTTGAGTTGCTGTCTGTTCCTTCCTCATAGTCTTTAGGCAAAAGGATCCATGAAACTTGTTCAGGTCTATTAGAGATTTTTAACTACTGCCCTTAAAGATGAGAGACCTTTTGAAGTTTGTATGGTAACTGTGATATTCCCAACTCAATAAATTATAACACTTTACATACAATACTTAACTGCAGTTACGGATTCTTTAATTAACGCCCATTTTTTCAAGTCTGCAATTAAACTCTTCTAGCTTGACTATGATCATCTGATTTGCTTTTATAAAATGCCTCATTCTTTTATTTGAAATTGGTAGGTTCAAATGGCTGAACTAAAATTTAAGTCATGGCTTTTATTTATGATTGGAAAGTGCGTGCTCATTTGTTTAATGTGATCGAACTTTGCTTGTCAATCCATGTCCTGACTTTCTGTATATTTCGTCCAGGAATAGTTTTAGCTGCTATCAGTACAATCGTGGGAAACTAGATGAAATGTCACTGGTTTTTAAGCACCAGAAGATATTTTTCAGCTCTTTAAATGTGCTGCAGCAGTAAGAAACATGGGATTCAGCTGGAAATAACATTGAGCCAACACTGGATGAGATAAGGTTAAACGACAAATCACTGAAGTATGGAAACAAAGGAAGCAAAGTAGCTCAGTTTCTCATTTCCTCTTCTGCAAAAAAAGTCAAAATGATACATGCCAAGCAATGAGAAATGCTCATAAGATCTAATTTTAACTCTGTTGAGAGCAAACCGAAGGCACTCTCAGTGCTTCTCCCAGTAAACAAAACTTGCTTTGAAATCATCATCATCATCATTGGCACACACACCAGAGCTGCTGTGCTCAGCAGAAAAGCTTGTGACAGAGTAACCTTGGGATGTGAGTCTGAAATGGAACAATATGCACTCCTATGTCAGTGATTTTTGTATTTCTACATATTTTGGAAATCATTGTTCCCATGAAGTTGTGGAGGGAAGGGAATGCTACAACCCTCAAGATCTTTCTGAGGGCTGTTGGTTCCAGCTGAGCTTTGCATGCTCTGGTATCACCATCAGCCCTCACAGCACAATGCCGACTTGACTCCATGAGTGGTAAGGCTTACCATGTCTCAAATCCCACGTTAAATTCAGAAATCAGCAGCAATCACCTACTAGCAGAGACAGCTCTTAATTTGCCAGATCTTCACTGCCCTTTTTAAAAGATGATGTGGAAAACATACTCTAGGCTTATGGCTTCAGGAGTTCCCCTCCAATGATATTTCTGGGTAAGACACAATGTACACTTAATATTGGTACTTTTTTATTGTTCAACATTCAGCTCATGAGACAGACTTTACTGCTTTTTGGGAAAAAAATCCAGAAACCAAAAAATATACAAGTGTAGAGCTGGCAATGAAACACAGAAAAAGTGTTCTTGGTGAAATCTCTAACAGATTTAAAATTATCAAGACACTAAGTCCAACTTCCAGAACGACAAAGGGACTCCAATATGTGAATCCCACCAGGAGGCAGAGCTGAATTTTTAATGCCAAATACTGCAGTGACTGAATTTCTTTAATATGTTTTTGCTCTTGAAGTGATATAGTGAATCCTGATGGGTCCTCAAAGCAAGCTCCTGATACAAAATCAGAAGTCAGAGCAACTGACACAAGATCAGAAGCCAGTATTGAGTCCTTATCCCTGAAAGACCTTCGTGGCCTAAGAAAAGATTACACTCGATGACCTGATGAATCTATAATTAGTTGGCTAGTCCGTCTTTGGAATGCTGCAGGCGAGGCTACAATTCTGGATGGTACTGAGGCGAGGCATTTGGGATCCTTGTCACATGATCCAGTTATTGACCAAGGAATGATGAGGAGGGCTAACCCTCAGAGTATCTGAGCATGGGTCCTGGGAAGTGTGGCACAAAGATATTTGTGTGCAGATGATCCCTATATGCAGCAAACCCAGTGAAAGACCAGAGAACAAGAGATTCAACGCTTGAGAGAAATGGCAGGGGCAGGGATTGTTTTCTCAGATGACATAGCAACTAAGAATCCAGTCTTGGTACCCTCTACATCCGTGATGTAGCGAAAACTTGTACGACTTGGGACACAAGAATACGCTTCTGCTTTAGCAATAATGAAGTGGGATGACAGGGAGGAGACTGTGCTTGGTATGGTGAAGAAGCTCTGAGCATATGCAGATGCCGTGCATGGCCCAACACATGCCAGAATTGCAGCTGTGGAAACACGTCTACAGAAATTAAAGGATAAAATAGAGGAGAATTACAAGAAACTCAGGGAGGAGATTAAAGAGGACCTTCTCCAAATCTCGACAGTACAGATCAAAAGTTCTGGTCCCCAACATAGACGTCCCCCAGGTGGGGAGAGAAGATACATCCCCCAAGATGAGCTGTGTTTTTTCCTACGTGATTGTAGAGAAAACATAAAGAGGTGAAATGGAAAATCTACTTGTTCTAGCAAAACGAGTGCTTAAATTGCAGAACAGCGAGATGCAGAGAGAAAGTTCCACCAAAAAGGAAGCAGATCCAGTAGCCCGTAGCCAAAGTGCCAGGTATGATGATGATGATGATGACATGTCCGATCCCCTTGAAGGAACTTCCAAGACACATGCTCAGGGAAAGAAGAATAACCAGGCTTAGAGGGGCCCTGCCTCTAGCCAGGTAGAGGCTGGGAAAAACCATGTTTTTCGGACCGTGTGGATTTGCTGGCCTGGCACATCTGAACCACAAGAATATAAGGCCTTGGTTGACACTGGTTCACAGTACACACTAATCCCATCAAGACATGTGGGGACAGAATCTGTTTCTATTACTGGCGTGACAGGGGGATCACAGGATTTTACTTTGGTGAAAGCTGAGATGAGCCTAACTAGAAATAAGTAGAAGAAACACCCTATTGTGACTGGCCCAAAGGCCCCACATATTTTGGGCATAGACTTCCTCTGAAATAGGTATTTCAAAGACCTAAAGAGACTCAGGTGAGCTTTTGGAAAAACTGCTGTAGAGGCAGAGGGCCTTAAGCAATTAAACACGTTGCCCAGACGGTCAGAGAACCCATCTGCAGTGGGACTCCTGAAGGTGAAGGAGCAACAAGTGCCAACTGCCACCTCAACAGCACACTGCCAGCAGTACCATATGAATTGAGATGCCGTGATCCCCAACCACAAGATGATCCGTGAGCTGGAGAGCCAAGGGGTGGTCAGCAAAACCCATTCACCCTTCAACAGCCCCATCTGGCCTGTGTGTAAATCTGAAGGGGAATGGAGATTGACTGTGGACTACCGTGCATTGAATGAAGTGACTCCACTGCTGAGCGCTGCCGTGCTGGACATGCTGGAGCTCCAGTACAAGCTGGAGTCCAAGACAGCAAAGTGTTACACTACCACTGACATCGCCAACGCATTTTTCTCCATTCATCTGGTAGCAGAGTGCAGGCCTCAG
>VWZS01001006.1:131685-146155 GCA_013397075.1 Rhabdornis inornatus | reverse complement strand
TCCACCCAATCAGCTTCCCGCTCTTGCGCTGTCCCCGCCCTCCTCCAGCCAATCGGGATCTCACTCCCAGCTGTCACTCAGCTGACTCCGCCCTCACTCGCTCGCCCCTCAGCGACTCCCGCCCGTCCGGCCCGGGGCTGTGCCGTGCCCGCGGGGCCTTCTGAGGGGCTTCAGCCTTCGCCGCTGTAACACTTGGCCCTTATTCCACTCACCTATTTTTATTTCCCAGAAGCCAGAACACTTGATGAAATATCTGACACCCAGCATTGCCAGGAGCTTTTTATGTCAGGCTTGAATGACACAGCTGAAATTTGTGAGCATTTAAATACTGTTAACATTGATACAACAGTTCTCACAGCTCCATGTACCTTGATGATCCCCATCTATCTTATAAGCCAGTTAACATGCCAGTATGGCCTTCCTTGCTGTTTACTGCTTTGCATAAGGATTTTGAAATAGCCTTTGACAAAGACCAAGTCCTTATTTGAGTCAAAACTAGCAGCGATAAAAAAATTGTTTCATAAAAACATGCATGCACTACATGTGCATGCACTACAGTTCTGCTGAACTGTAGGAGAAAAGAGGCTCAGAACAACAGAGCAATGACAAAAAGAGAAAAAAAACCCCATGCGTTTAGCATTCTGTGTGTTTTATTTTACTTATCCTCAGCAAGTATTATTCCTTTCAGACAGTTTAAATTTGATCACATTTTTTGTGAGCAGTACCTACTGGAACTGGATTTACCTCTGAATTGAGCTGAACAGGCATAAGTTTCTCTTAGCTTTATGAGAAAAATGTCCTAATTCTACAGAAAGAGCTGGAAAACAGCTTTCTCTTTATTATTTGATATGCAGAACTATATGCCATGAAGTTTTTCAGTTCCATAAACTTTAAAACCAAGTTATTTCATGAATACACACTAAAACCCATCACACACCCTTCTTCCATCTGTTTTTCACTATGCACACAGCCAGATAACAGTGCTGAATATGACACATCACTGGTAAAACTACAACAATTAAAGGTTGCGGGCACTTCTGAAAAACCTACTGAGGCAGTGGTAAAAAACAGAGTAAGGTATATCATCATTAGTACTATCTGGAAAATAGTGGATAAACATTTTGTCAAATCTACAAAATAGGTGTAATCTAGTAAGCACATATATACATATTTGTGTGTATGTATGTGTATAAAACTCAGAAAAGGGAAATCAGTTTTTCTTCCAGTAAACAATTTGGGGATTAATTATTTGTTACCACATACAGCCTAAAAATTTTTTATTAAATGAAAGTTGTTTCCAGTCTGAGATAATTGTTGTACATTCCTCTTTGGAATGTCAAGAATTAGTATCAGGAAGCCAATAAAATATTGAAGCAATACATAATATTTTAGTGCTTTGTATCTTAGAAATACACTACATCTTTTTTCTTTTCAAAAACACCGATTAGAGTTTTCTGCTTTAAGAAAGAAACTAGGGAAAGTTCTACACCTCAAAGAAAAGAAATCAGTGCATGAAAGCATGTTTTAGCTTCCCTACAGAGCCACTGACACACCCCATAATCAATGACTTGTGCTCAAAGAGACACCCCAAACCTCATTTCTGAAGCAACAGCTGTAGTTGACTGCATTCTCCCCCTTCTCCCCCTCATTTTTCTGCTTTTGTCTCATCCTGTAATCTAATTCGTTGTTCATCATCTAATACCTCTTTTGTCCATTGCACAAATGGAATTCTGCAGCCCGTCTTTCTTAGAAAGTAATTATATTTCACCCACTGCTCTCCACTGTACCAGAACTATTAGAGTAGAGAAAATATTATTTACATTATCCAGAAGAGCTATGTGACTTCATGGTCAGCACAGTAACTTCCACAAACACTAACTGCATATCATTTTTATCTTAGTTTCAAAATAGCCTGTAACTTTCATTTTTTCCTTTTTGCTTTTTAATTAGAGTCTGTTGCCCTCATGCAGTGAGTAGATTTATTATTCTAAAATGTTATTCAAATTATTTTACTGAGTAATACTTGCCTAATATATATCAACAAGAAAGTGATATTGCAGTAAATAAAAATAAATACAGTACAATAATGTTACACTTGAAATGTTACCGTTTGTTAAACAGAATGAGAGAGTCTAAGAAAATTTGCTTCATTCCTAGCAAAGAGAGTCTTATTTCCTTCATTCCTAGCAAAGCTTACTCGTTTTTTAGGAGTGAGCTTCCCATATTAGGGATATCTCATGAGAAAAAGGTAGATTAATTCAACTGCAATGGGAAGAAATAAGTATTTTTCATACTATGCAACGTCCATGACAAGAAAAAAATCTGTATCTCCTCCTCTGAAATTTCCTACGAATTGTTTACAAAGTAAGAATTTATTCTCATGTAAGCCATTTTATAATTAGATTTTGATACTTCATGTTTCTCCTCACCATCTATAAAACACTATTTTATAGTTACTAAGTTCTAACAACTTAATTTTGGTTTTACACAGAACAACTACTCCCTTAGAATAAAACAGATACATTTCTAAAAGAAGAGAACACTAAACTATATTCATCATAGGCAACATTTTGTTACATTTTGAACCTTGTGTTGTTCTTTTGGATTCTCGGATGCTTCCCGGAACCCCAACAGGAATTCAGCATGGCAGAAAGACCAGACCATTATCTGTGATTTTAGGGAACAGATTCACTGCTATTCACTTAAACATGTAAGAGCAGAAATATCAGCTAGCAAGTAATACAGCCTTATCTATGCAATATGTACTTTATCTATGCAATAACGAGAACAAAAATATTTCCTTCTTAACAAATTTTCCTTTTGCATATTTTTTCCCTCAGTCACATCTTACCCAGTTGTGCAGTAAAATCTGGAAGGGCAGGGACAATGTAAAGGAAAGGTTTGAAATCTCAGAAGGAGAAGCCCTGGACTATCAGAAGATAAAGGAGTTTTAAAAGGTTTAGGGTCATTTTCTTACAGAATATTATCTTTGAAACAGCACATTTCTGCCCCTTTATATTTGTACACATCATAGGCCCCTTAGCAAGGATTTTTTCATGCTTTTCCTTGTGAGACTAAGACCTCACGTCACACAGAAGTTATACATAAACACTCGATGTTTCTTAAAAATACAAGAGTCAGCTGACCAGAATGAAGAATTTGCCTTCTAATGGTAAATATATAATCTCTAACTGCTAACTGACAAGTGAGATGTGCAAAACAGAAAGCAAAAACAGAACCCATAAATTTCTAACTATTGTAAAAAGTAATGGATTTTCAGCTTCCCTTGTATTAGCAGTTATCAGTGAATTCTATCACCACATATATCTGTATTAATACAGCTTACTGACAATATTGACACTACATTTTTTTAAATACCTAGGTCAACAAAATAATTCTGCAATAACATGCCAACAAATTTAATTATTACTATCTGTAGTTTAACTCTACCTGGCATTTTAAATCCCCATCCTAGAAAAACTGAACTACTGAAAGCTCAGAGGTCTGAAATAACTGGATATTTTCCCCATTTTACGAAGAACACGTGAAAGATGATAATCATATACTGAATAGGAACCACTAGAGAAACTTTTCAATAAAATTAAAATATCAGCCTTATTGAAGCTTTTAACAGACACTTCAAAACATCAAGAACTATGTTTAACTGATCATACTGGATTATCCCTGATGCCATTCAGTTGATATACAGGCTGTGTTATCTTTAGACATAAAATGGAAGCGAAAGGAAATATCAATTAGGCAAAAATAAAGATGAAACATTGTAACTGCCTTTTCAAAAGAAAATACAAACATGGAAAGAAAAAGACAGTTTTCCTTAATTTATTTAATATAAAGAAATATCAATTTGCCATTTGAAGCTAAGGAACAGCATAATCTAATATCCTATACTAAACTGCCTTCTGGGAACATTAATTATTAATATTAGCCTCAGACTGACCACAGTTGAACAAGAACTTTCTTTTCCACTAGTATGAATAGATGCTTTATAATTTAATATTTTAAAAGAAAAGTAGTAATTGGTAGAGAGAATTAGTACTGGCAAATTCCCATGGCAAACAAAACCCATCCTACTAGCAGCTGAATAAAATACCACGTTATTCCTAAAGAGTAAAAAAAAAAGCACCAGAGCTTCCAGTTCTATCATTAATGTAACAATCATTAAGTTAATGTAATACTTTGTGTAGTCTGTTTATTTAACTGGATGGTTGTTTAACATAGTAGCATGAAAAAGTCACAATTCAAATATGTATTTCCTACACAGTGTGACCACTAATTCCTCTGGTAACAGGACTACCTTTAACATACATCAGGAATATATGAAAGATAGCAGGGTCTTATAGCGACAGAATGACATGGAGATTCACAGTAAACAAAAACATATTCATACCTTTCTTGTATCACACGCTGGCCATCCTAACGCATACATCTGTTACTCTAATTACAAGCCTTGTGCAGCTATGGCAGAGCTCAATCTGTGATGCCTAGTTTGCTTTTAATATAGCCTAGGGTGAATTTCAAGTAAAGCACACATGGGGAAGCAGTATCAACCAGTACAAGAAATACACAGCATTCACAAAGAAAAAACTGTATTTCTCTTCCCTTTAAATTCTTTTCTTACCAGCCATGTCAAAATTCAATAGCTTAGGGAAACAGATAATAGATTAGAAGAAAGTTCAGTTTTTATTCAGAAGCAGCTCTTTACCGTAGTTCACAGGCTTTTCCATTACAGTATACTTTGAATTCAATAATCATTCTAATTTATTATAATGAGTTTAAAGCATACAATATTCATGGGCTTGGATATTCATGTTTCCTGGTGTTTTTTTTCCCTTAATGCTTTCAGATTAGATTCTTACAAGCCCACTAAAGAAAAAAATAATCATGTTGCTCAAAAAAGATCTCAGACAACCAGAAGTACTAACTAGAACTGATCCAAATTTAATTGTAAATATACTTCTCTAGGATCAAACCACACTTACCAATGTGACAGCAGGGAAAAAAAATGAGGGGGGAATGCCTTGAAAATCCATTGTTAAAAGCTGAAACCTGTATATAATACTCTATAATCTATTCCTATGTGGCAAACTTAGTGAAATGTAGCAGTGTTCACCTGCCTCTCCTGGATGACAGCAGTTAGAATGCCCCATATTAGTTATTTTAGGGTTGGAAACACCTCATTTTGAAGAAACACAGTAGTGTGTAAACTATAAGGAATAATTTTCTGGAGCATTTGAAAGCAGTGACGCATTTTTCTTTATCAATATTATGGTCTGAAATGCAGTTTTAATAGCCACTTATGAAAGAAGGATCATGGCAGACCAAGTACCCCAACAGCACCCATGGAGTGCTGGCATTAGTGCGGTGAAAGGTGAGCAGCACCACAGTTCTGGAAACAGTGCTTCCTTTATTTGTTTAGCAACAGCTGGGACTCCCAAGAGCAGCTCTCTGAACTCAGGTTTTTTTGGAAAGAGTTGGCAGACAGATCCTTATTTACCCACAACAGAACTATAAGAAGGATGATTCAGTAATCTTGCAAATGGTTTTTCCATTAGTACCACTTATGACCAACAGAACAAATAAAATGTGTATAAAACTGGCAATGCTTTAATTGCACAGTATCTTTTTAAAAGTCAGTGGAAATACTCATTTTGGTGGAAAAAACTTCACTAGTTAAGAGGAAACAGAGAAGCTTGCATAAGGCATGTCCATATTAATAAATAAAAGCTCAACACATGGTAACATCCCAATCAAATCCAAAGTCTGACTAAAAATTATTTTATACATATGGCAGAGTAAATTCTAGTGGTTTTTTTTTTTTAAACTAACAATATACCTTATATAAGGTGGCCTGCAGAAAGTAACAGTTCTTTATCGAAGTTTCCATTTGTGTTTTTATCTTTAAACAGGATGGAAATATTTCTAACATTCATATTGGAAAAAAATGCTTTGAAACATCATTTTATATAAAGGACAGACATCATCTTAAATAAGAGGATCAAAACTATGATTATTCACTACATTTACGGGGTGTTTCAACTGTAGCACTGACAATAATTCTTTGAAAGACTTATTCATTGAAACAGGATCAACAGATATTATCAACACAGTAGTACATATTTTTTCATTCAGTCATAAATAAATTTTCTATTAAAGAAAGCTGTAGAAATGGAATCTCACATCATCGTTTTATACATGTAATTCTGAAGGAATCATAAAAAGATAATTAACAATGGCAAATTATTCCTTGTATTAAACCTCAGAGTTGAGGTGGTTTCCCACCAAAATGTAGTCTTTCCTTGTAAGTCATACACTAGCAGAGAAAATTACAGAAACTGCAATAAAGGCCTCAAACATTGCAGCTGGCCAGGAGGAAATGCAATATTCAGAGAAATGTGCTCAAGGAGCCAAAGCTACTGCAGAACAGAACCAAAGCCATCATTCCAGGGAGCACAGGGTTGTGTGGAGCCTCCCAAGGGCATGCACAGGAAAGTGTTTAGCTACTGTCTTCCACGGGATTTCGGCAGAAAAATTAAGCAGACAGGTTTGTTCCTCCTTCTTAGGAAGGAGATCTTCTCCATTTTGGAGTCAAACCTTCACTGTCCTGCTCCCAGGACACTCCAATCCCTCCTGAAACACACAGAACTGAGCAGCACCTTTTCTAAACTGAAAAGAATCACTTTTCATCATCACTTCACTTTTTTTGTGATAGCTGAACTATTGTTCCAGGTAGAAACAGAAGATGCACATGAAAGACCTACTTAACTATTCAGAATAGCTCTTAAGTTCATGGTTCTGAAAGGGGTTTGACACTTTGTTACAAAATTCTATACATTAGCAGTTACCAGACTTGAGAGGAAAAAAGCTCTGATAGGAGAGCAGATCAGCTAAACTAGATTAGGAGCAGGGAAGCAAGCATGTTCCTAGCAATTTATATGTAATTGGATTAAATGATATATATCTAATGAAAACTGTAGATATCCTGAATTAATATCCACAGAGGCAGGATCTCCTAACATGAAAGTAAACCAGATTTAACACAACACAGAGTTTTACACAGATTCAACCCAACACAGCTACAAAACCAAGGCAAAAAGAAGCAGTAGTAATATAACTAAAAATGGAAGAAACAGACCAGAGAACATGATCCACTTGCCAACCAACACATCTTTAATTCAAAATACAGGAGACTTCCAGAAGATCAATTAATGGACTGAAAGGAAAATCTAACCTTGAATTCAGGGAACTTGGTCCCTGTTTCCTCACACTCATAGTGCCTCTATTGCAAATAGGTAAACCTGATCTTGTAGAAGTTGCTCCTGCACATCCACTAGAGTCCAATAGAAATTGGAGCTTCCCTCCTATAGGCATCCAAGATTGCTTTGAAAACTAAACATAAATTATGGACAAATGAATTCAGCACATGCAAATCAAATACTGTAAAAGAAGGCTACTCAGAAATGCTTATTAAACCAACTCAAATTATCACATCTCCATCCTTATCATCTGTTTCTAATTAACAGAAAAATGGAACTATCTAAACAATAGCATATGGTAATAATGAAAGCAAGAAACAATTCTTCAATCTCAAGTTAATTAAATGGAGATGAAATGACTACATTCTTCTGTGCATGTTCAACTACTCTTTTTATTTTTTTAATAACATCTTTTCATGCAGCTTTTTTTCCCCCTGAAAGTGCAGTCATTTCTATTCTTTAAAGAGAGAGATAGAGAAAAGAACAACTGATATCTGGATGCTAGAGGAAATAAAAACGTAGATCAAATAATCATTCAATAATCACTTACATGCCAATGGCAAGCATTTTCACCTACTGAAATAGCTAACACATAAAAAATAGAAAACAAATAGCACATTAGTTGTGGCAGTGTTCCAACTTGAAAGTGTAAGTTAAAGTGTAATTCAGACAATAATTTCTAAAATCCAAATTTGGTTAGAATTTTAAAATATAAAGGCTAAGTGTAGCTACTGCACTTACAAGTAAAGAGCAGCATTAAAAATAATGTGAATAAACTGATGAGTAGCCCTAATTTCCCTTAGCAGGTAGCCAAATAGGCATGGTACTGAATTAGTCACCTAAAGTAAAAAAATCTATGTGGGATTCTGAAAAAATCCTTAAAGTAGCAAATTGAATACTGTAGAAAGACAACAGAATGAAGCAAACCGATTTCATTTTACTGCAATCTATGTAATATAAACTATTTCTAATTATACATTACTGATCTTTAAGCAATTGTAATCAAAACCTATGGATCTTTAAACAAATTAAAAGACAGGTTTTTTTAACCACTGCTTAGTCCATTCTCTCTAGGTAATTTTCTCATCTCGTTCTTATCTGAGAACCACTTTCAAAGTTTAACTTTCTTTCAGAAAACCACTCTTTTTACAGATTGCTAAAGCTTCTTCCTACTATGAATTAAATTGTTCTTCTCATTTATGCTGTCAACATTAAACTTACACATTAATCTACCTGACCTAAAAAGGAAGGAGCAAAGGCTCCCAGATTCCGTGTACAGACCATGCAGCCACGTGGTTGCACTTTCAGTGCTTGGGAAATTCCAGTGGGGTTCTGAGTCAGAACACCCAAGAACTTGCTCATGGAGCACAACACAGCTTGACTTTTCCCTGTTTTTCTAGGCATCTGGGGCAGACAGGGGTTCTAGACTGATGCACCTCCAGGCATTCCCCAGGGTATCCAGAAATCCTGGATCAGTGCTCAAACAGGGAAGAGACCTAGCAAAATTCTGTGTATGATAAGCCTACTAAATTGCAGTGTAGCCATTGGTCAAATGCATTTTAAAACTTCATGAGCTACTTTCCTAGAATAAGCATTTGTTATCAACCTGTGTTAGTAACTTTAAGTAAAACCAAGCAACACAAGTTCCTTTACCATTACTGCAAAAATCACCAAACTTGATTAGTTGTTTCCCCAATTCTGAAATTTTCATTACATTTACCTCTCAAATTTAGAAGAATTAACTCATAAATAAAGTAAGCACATGCTATTGCTAACCACATAAAACAATATAGAATGTTGTATACTGAAGAAAATAAGAGTGGTAGACTAATACTGGAAATGCATATTTTGATTCATTAACCTGTGTGTTTCATAAAAGTAAGCAGTTTTCCTGAACACATGGTTTGCTTGCTTGGTTCCACTTTAAAACTCTTTTTTAATTCAGAATTCCTAAAATTTCTGGTTCTTTCTTTAAGGAAAGTGCTAGCTATGACAACCTTCTGTGACAATATGTGATAATAAACAAATTTCAGTAATATTTTAGAAGTTAAAAAGTAAACAAGGGAAAAGAAGTTCTTCTTTTCCCTTGTTTACTTTTTAACTTCTAAAATTCTTCTTGTACAATACATGTTACCCAGGCTGTGTGCATTGGCAAATGTATGGCACTTTCAGATTTCAGGCTCTTTTTCCTGACTTGGGAACTACATGACAGATTTGTATTCAGATTTCCAACTGAAAACAAAGAAACAATGAAATCTTCATATGATAGGACAATACTCCACATACCTTCTCTCTGAAACACATTCTCTAGATCATTATTAGATTTGTAAACAGATCTTAGGAATAGAAGTTCCTATTCAAAAACCAGCAGAGCAAATTTCTAGAGATACAGTGAAGCCACATTGTCATCTATAGCTACTAGAACAGTTCTATTCCACACATCTGTGCAAGAATACCCTTTTTCCAGTGTTAAAAAAATTATAAAACTATTTATAATTTAGGCAGCACACCATCATTTAATGAATAAATACTGCATTTTTTTTCAGTAATTGCAATTACGAACTTCAGTTATCCAGCTACTATTTTTATCTTTGGTTTAATTTTCTAAGAACACAAGAGCTTAAATAGGCACTACAGATTTAACATTGATCTGAGTGTTACGGGAATTATTAAGCACTAGAGCATTTATGAGGCTAGTGTAAATCACTAATGGTGTTACTTGCTCTGATTTTTATGCCATTATATCCTTGACAAACAGAGCCAGGCTGAAACACATTCTGTCATGACAGAATGCTTACAATCCTTTTCTTGGATTTCCCTAAAGGAATATTACATAGTTTTAGATCATGAGTTAGGGTTTGGGTTTTTTTCTCTCAGTGTTTCTCATACATCATGACCTTGCAGAATTGTTTCAATTAACTTGATGTACAGGATTGCATCTGACCCATTCACTGCTGATAAAAATCTAAGAGAAATGCCACTCAGGTCTCTGAT
The DNA here is from genome assembly GCA_013397075.1 of Rhabdornis inornatus. NCBI lineage: Eukaryota > Metazoa > Chordata > Aves > Passeriformes > Rhabdornithidae > Rhabdornis > Rhabdornis inornatus. The sequence continues at coordinate 135,887 of VWZS01001006.1, read as the reverse complement.
AAGAGGATTCACCAGAAAGGTGTTAAATCCCAAAATAACTGATTATGTAAGGGACGTGTCACACAGCTCACCTACAGATGTTCCACAAAGTGTAAGACATCACCATCAGAAATGTAAACTTGTTCTCCATAATTCTTTTTTGAAATGGATCATCATTATGTCTACATCTACATTCAGCCACAGCATTAAGCAGGGTATATATTGTGCTATTCTGAGAGAAAAAAAAACAGGTGGAAACTAATTCCATCCCCTTTGATACAAATGGAGTATAAACAGCAATGGCAGAGTCAAACTGGAGAAGAAACAAGAAAAAGTAATCGTAAGAACAGAAACTCCAACAGCATAATGCTAAATATTCTTCCATATTTCAGAGAGAGCAGTCCAGGCAATTAATATTTTAATATACAGAACTTTGGCCCTTCTCTAGTATCTGAGAAACCAGTGGATTTTTCTGAAGCACACTTCAAACAGTTAACTTCTCAGTTGGCCTGGCAAGTATTTATAAATTTCAGACATGACATAAGCCTCACAGGCTGCTTCTTGCTATGATTCATTCTCACTGTATGAATCAGGCTCCTTATAATGCATATCATTATGGTATATTAAAAATTTTTTTTTAACTTCTATTAATAGCACCAAACTATAGACATCAAATAGCACTTATTTTTTACCCAAATGAGTATTTTTAATTAGACAAGCAATAATAACCAGCTTTCAGAAAAAGTGTATTTTTTTAAAATCAGACAGGTTCATTCCTGTGATAATAAACACCACACACCTTCTAACACCTTGCATTTCCACTGAGCAAAGGTACAATTGTGAGAAAAAAAATCTTCCTTACCTATGTATACAATTTTTAGATTCAAGATATGCCATACCAGAGGCAGCGTCTAATGAAAATTTCACCAACTGTTTGGTTTTCAGCTCATCCTTCTTTTTTCTTAGGAATGACAGGAAATCACCTCCTAGAAAATCAGACAGATTGACAGTGAGACAGACTGATCAGATATTCACATTTATCTCTCATAAGGGGAGCAAGACCAAACAAAATGCAGGTTATTAGCTGTTCTCCTCATCCTATCAATTTGAGGCTAGTACAAGAAAAAGGAAGGAACCCATCTTTCAAAAACACATTTTCCCTTAAATATTAGGTGCTTAAAAGTGAAAATTGCACAGCCTGCCTTTGATATATCTAGTCTTCACCAGTGTACATTCAATACAGACTCACTTAAAAAATGTCAACAAAAACAACTTATAATCTGCGATACATATTCTTCTCTAATCACAGAATTATTAATTGTGAATAAAGACATTAGGTCCTATTAGCTACATGAAAGTAATTACTGGTAACTGATAATGTGCAGTGATGCTTCTCAAATTCTACACTGATGTGCTGGAGGAGTGATGAAGTTCTTTCTTCTTGGGCAATGTTAGCTGGACATTTGAACAGGGCAGTGGAAGGTGAACAGTTATTACTGTGCCTTCAGTGTCTTCTGCCTTGGAGGAGAAAAGCCATTGTTCTCCCATCTGAGAAGTGAGAGGGGTCAGGGTGGAGAATTTCCAAAAAGCAAATTGTGTTAGCAAAAAAATATTCTGAAAAACTGATTTAGGAGAAGGATAAGCTGGAGGAATCGTATACAAACACTGCAAGGCCATGATCTGATTGATATAAATGTATTAAAGATTTTTCTAAAATATATATTTTTTTCTATAATATATTATTTGATAGTGAGTAGCCAATCATTGCTCCAGTATTTGTTTCCTTTCATTTAGGACTGACTGACTATTAGGATTCGTTCTCACAAGCTGTTACACAATTTTATATACTGCCTTTTCTTAGCAATAGGAAATGATGGTATTATATTAAAAGGTTAATATGTGATTTTTTAGGAGGCTATCTATATATACATTTCATAGCATAAGAAATAAAGTGAGACAATATTAAAGAAAAAAGTCAGATGTTATGAAGTGTAACTGTAATGCCTTCAGACATTATGTTGGAGCTGCCCTTTATTCCCAGACTGGGTAACACATGGGAGAGCAAAAGGTGACTGGATTGCTTTGACTCTAAAGCCAATTTGAAATAGCCTGTACTGACTTTTAAATTCCAATGAAAAAGGACAGATGACTACTGCAAACTGGACTGGGTAATAATCATCTTTTCTTTAATCTGAGAGGTTACTGACATAGTCTGGTTACTGGTAAAAAGTAGGTATTGCCAGTGGAAAGTAAGATAAACACTCCTATTAATTATGTGTCATTTCTTGTGCATGTAAACTGAATTATTCTAGTTACAGCAGACAGCTAAAAATAACTTTTAAGCAATTCACTCCTCCAACATACATAATAAGGTGATGAAAACTTTGTTATTTATGTACTGAGACCTCACTGCTCTCTACGCAGGAAAAATCTTTTAATGAGAATGTATGACTACATGCATTTATGAATGTGAAGTATTCCCTTGTTCACAAACTGTGGCATTACTTGAATAAAAGCAGTAAATCAAGGTAGCTTGTGAAAATACATTTAAGACCTTAAAAGACATTTAAGATCTTAAAAAAACCTCTACTGTCAATCAACCAATGTTTCAATACTGAAGATTAAGAATTGCTGACAACTTCCTGTAGGAAGAATTGAAAAGACAGGTAAATTCAGTTTGATATTCTGGGAAAACAAAATAAATAAAAAACCAAACAAACAAGGAAAAACCACAAACATGCAAAAAACCGCGCAGAAACAAATCACCCCAAAATCTTGCAAAAATTCTCTATTTAACAAAACTTGCTATAACAACATCAGTATAAATTATAATCCTCACAATTCATATTCTTTGTGTAAATAAGTTAATGCTCTCCACAATCAACAGTGAAATTATCTGTTCTCAAATAACAAGGTATTAAAGACAACAAGGAAAGTTAAGACAAACTTTAAACAAAAGAAAACCCAACCATTTCCATTAAATTTTTTTTAAATAATACATGTCATAAATTAGTTTCCACTATGCTAGGCAATCAGATTAATATCCCAATTTTCAACAATTTGTTTCTGAATGATATTAAAAGCTGCTCAGTTCCTTACATCAGAATATGTCAAACTCACAAAGCACATGCCTGTTACTTGCCAGTGCAATTCACTACCATCAGGAAGTGATTTAGACTTGATGATTTTCAGTGTGGCATGCACTGTACGAAATTCTAGGGGTTCCTGCAAAAACAGCACCATATGTTGAGCTGTATACAGTGCACTTGATGCCTATCACCAAAATAGAGTTTTAATTACATTACTTTAATCTATCTCAGAGTTTTCATAGCTGTTCTGTTCACTTGTATCTGTCCTTGCATAGAAATGGCAAAAACATTGTCGCGGTTTTGGCTCAACCGGGCAGAAATACCAATTTTGTGTAGTGGGTTTGGTTCACCAGTTTTGAAATTTCTGGGCCAATGCACCAATTCATGTGGTGGGTTTAGTGTTTGCCAAATTGCCAGTGCACCTACTAGTGCACCTACTTACTCATTTCCTACTGTGAGATAGGTTTAGGAGGAAGGCAACACAAGCTCAAACTTTAAAGGGTACAAAGAAAAACTTTATTACTAGAAACTACAAGAAAAAGTAATAAGAATCAGAATAAAACATTCAGAACACTTCTCCTCCCCCCACAATTTCTTTTCTTTCAAACCAACCACACATAGAAAAAAATCAGTCTACCATCTCTAAAAACAGTCTTTCACCAATTTACTTGGGAGAGGAGTTTCTCTCTTCAATCTATGGAGATTTCTCCAAAAGAAACAGTTTTCTTGTGGCCTCGATGTCACAATGATCAGCTGCCCAGGAGAATGGAAATCTATCACTATGTAAAAATTCCTTCCTCGACTAATAGTCTTCCCACAATCATTACTGAGGACCATATCAACTTATAGGGCACACTTTAAGGATTATAGCAGTTCAAACAAAACCTCTTTGTCTTAAAAAACAGATCTTTCTTCTTCTCTTCCCTGGGGGGCAGCGGGGATCTTCATCTCTCCTCTTTATTCAAATCTATGGGATCACAGCCATTTCAACATCTGCTTACTTTGGCACAAATGCCTCTGCTCATATTAACAATTAATACATTCATCCACCCCACAATGCCTTTCTGAGTTATAGGGGAACAAGAGTCTCTTCTCCATAGCTTTAAAAAAAGAGAAAGCTGTGGTTGGGTAATA
>VWZS01001006.1:94323-131664 GCA_013397075.1 Rhabdornis inornatus | reverse complement strand
TTGGGTAATATCTATCTTTTTTAAAATAAGTTTCAATATGAAAAGCCCTAATTCATTATTTGCAGCACATAGTGTCAGAGCTGTATTTCCAGTGTAATAGCTGTTGATAAAAATGAAATAAACAGACCAATTAGACCATGAAAAAGCTTATACAAAAGTAGATGACTACACAATAGTAAGAAATGCTTTGTCTTTTATGTGGAATTTCCATTGTATTCTGCATGGCTACCTGTTATTCCAGTTAATGGCCCACAACACCACTAGAAAATGAGGTATGCTCTAACAATGCTAAGAACTATAAAAAGAATTAGATCATTATATATATTACCACCTAGCAGAGATGGCTTGCCTGTTTTGGGTTTATTGGATGATAAGTAACAGCACTGGAGTCCCTTCCTAGTACAACAGAATTATTTAACTAAGTAGAGGACAAAATGTAGTTCATAAGCAAAAGCTCCATGAGAGCAGCCCGTTATAACTGGGTTCCTGAACACAGCCCTTCGTGTATTTTGCTGTGAATGGGAACTATTTCTCATTACATGCAGGAATTCTGAGTGTGAAAATACCACGTATCATCAATTCTTAGTGTTTAACTGTGCTTTACAGCATAAACTTCTTGTTGTACAATAAGTGGCATATCATGGAAATAAAACAGTTCACTCCGTTGCACACAAATAAGCAAGCTATTGCTTTGAAAGAGGAAAAAACAAACCCTGTGATCTATGAGAAGAAACCAAAAATGCAAGAAACAACAATGAAAAATGTTAAAGAGGTTTACAAAGTATGTAGTGATGGCAATCTCTGATTTGACTGCATTTATAATCAACTATGACCACATATTTCAGTGTTTTCCTGAGCTGGTGCCCACAGTGACACCTACCTGCTTGCTCTAGGCATTCTTGGCCTCATTCTGACAACCATTCTGACACTGAACACAACTAAAATACGTTTTGAAATGATGATGGGAAATCTCCCACCGAATTGGTATATAGATATACATTGTTTATATATTGTATCTCTATCTCGTATCCCAATAATATTATAAATAATTATACAAATATTAATAAAAGTCTTGATACAATACCAATTATTACGATTGATATGAAGTTATATGTATTATTAGTCACACATAAATTTTAATAAAGTAGAATTTCCTTGGTTAAATAGTCTTTTTAACTAGGTTTGTTTAGAGAGGTTTCTTAATTTTTCTTATATTTATACACACATTCATCATGCAGATGCATCTTGCTTGTGGCCACACTTCCTAATGGTCACCTAACCCAGGGGAGCTTTAGAATTCAGTATTCCTAATTGCTTCACACACCACTGCAGTATTATTGAAATTACCTTTAATTGCACCTGTAAGTATTTATAAACTTGAGAATTTAAACGGTCAGTATTTCAAGTAGACTTAAAGCTATTTATTCCTTTATTGCCCAGATCTCTAGATCCCATATATATGGGATCTAAAACACAAACCCAAATGGAGTTACTTAAAACTACGAATTTAAAATAGTAAACATGCATCTCTAGGGAATCCTACGAGATATGTTTTTTAAGTATGTATGTAGCTATTTGACAAACTATTTAAAATACAAGGGTTTAAAAATACAAAAACACTAATTTTCAATAAAGTACTGTGCCTTCACTTTTCATCTAATGCATAATATATGTGCAACACAGTGCTTTCACTTTTTTTTATTTATATATGTAGTAACAGAAACTGTAAATAATCCCAAGGTTTATTTTTCTAACTGCTTACAGAGTACTATTGTGAAATCCAGTTAAAACTTTATTTTTCCTGTTAAGCAAAGCAAGTAAAAGTTGTTATAACCATGCAAAGTGTTGCAAATGTAATATTAACAATGGCAGTAATGAAGTATGAGTAGAAATACCTTTATGTGAAAAGAAAAGACGAAGAAAAAAAAAAAATTAAATGAACAGTGTGCACTGAGAGCCAAGGACAGAAGCAGCAGCAGCAAAAAGAAGTAAACACAGAGAAAATGTGAATTGTACCAGAACTGTGCTGTGGATGACTTTTTAGCAGACAACCTTTGATGAGACCAGAGAGAGACGACTCACAAGCACAAAATAACTGCACTGTGATAAAATGAAGACGAGAAGGTTACAACACATTTATATGTGCTATTTCACTTCCTTTCAACGGGATGACAGACCACTGACATGATAATCAAAATAAAGGAAATATTGACAATGCTCAGCAGTCCTGCTTTAGATTTCAGGTAGATCAAAGTAGAGCATGTAGCCAATATCCCATGTGACAAAAGCGTCTGTCCAAAACAGTCTGTCATCACCTGTCAAAAAGAAACCAGAAATCATAGTGAGACATCAACAGCTAGCATCCCTTGTCTTCTGTGCAGCCAATATAACACTAACCAGACTACCTGGACTCTTATGTTTTAGTATTGTGGCTGTAAGGAAACCCACTCTGAGTGCACAGGTAAAACCTACTTCAGAAACTAACTGAAAGGAAAATCATCTTTCTCCAGGAGGTCTTCCATTCTTCAATAAATAATTCCTCTAACTGTATTATGCTCAATAATCCATAATAAAAGGCCTTGAAAAGGAGTCCAGATTAGAGAGATATGAGAGCTGATACAAAACAGAACGTACCTGAAGAACAGAGGGTTTTTTAATCAAAACATAAACAATGAAGATTTTTAAACACAGACACATTAAAAAGCTACTACAGCAAAAACTGTTCTAGGCAAAGTAAAAAAAAAAAGTGAATAACAATGAATAAAAAGTAAGTTGAATACAGAAGTTTTTGCAACTACTTTGCTAATTTTTTATGTTTGGTTGTTTTTATTCAGTATAAAAATGGATTTTCTCGTTTCATCTCCTTGCTGATTTGATTTTGCACAATATTGATATAAAATATAGTAAAATCAAAGCCTAGAATATGTGAAGAGATACAAATCCAACTACAGTCCGAAATACTACAATAAAAGGAGACCAGAGCTTTGGTCCTGTTTTACTAAACAGTAGCTCTGAGGCAAAAGGAATTTTTAATCACCACAACTTACACCCTAACAAAGGAATCTGACTTTTCTTAATAATCTGGAATCCATGAAGCAAAGAGGGAGGAAGAGACCCATGTGCATTACAGAGCTACGAGCACGGCAAGGAAGAAGAAACAGGGTCTGTACATACATGTGCATGTACTGCATGAGGGCTGGTGAGGAAAGGGAAAGACTGGACACACAGAGAGAAGGAATCTGTGGGAGGTGTCTGGCTCTTTCATTGAAATGCCCAACAAGAGGAGATGGCGCAGGCAGAAGCACAGCAAGTTGCAGAGACACAGAGACAAGTCAAAATGGAAGCTGGAAAGAGGATGAAGTAAGAGAGACAAAAGTTAGAGAAGCAGACAGGTGTCTGTGTGAATAGAAACTGTAATGTAGACAGAAGGTGGCTTCACTAACCAGTAATAATGAGAAGATAACTTATTTAACTAGAAAAACAAAGAGAGCTGAATAGAAAACAAAGCCAGACAGTCACTATCACTGCACCTTATATCTAATTAGAATTTGACTGGCCCTTTTTTTGTTGTTTTATTGATTTTAGACAGCGTACAGTAAAGACTCAGGATGTGACTGCAAGATAGGACTCAGATCTGAAATCTGCTCACAAAAGACAGCTACAGAGGATGTACAGCCAGTACAACCAATGGGTCAGATCATGCAAAACTTTACTAAAGTTTTAGGGGCTCTCTAAAGAGAAGCAAGTAGAAAAAAAACCATCATCTCTATAGAGATTTGACTGCCTCCAGAAACAGGAAAGAGAAAAAAACACACCAAAGTAGAAAATGCAGCAGCTGAATTGCACAACATGAAAAGTTCAGGTATTTCCCAGCATCAATCAGCATTCCAGGCCTGTGTATCAAATCACATCTCAGAGACAGGAGGTCTAATCTAAGGCTCAAGTAAGCCATGATATACATGTACTGCTGTCCTTTATGCAAGGATATAATTAATTTAGCAGAAAAGCTCAAGATAATATGGAAATTGTACTTCATATTAATAAATGAATTATATACATCTCAGTCTCAGAACTGAGTTTTTACTTATAAATGGGTCTACTGGCTCCAGTGCAAGTAACAAGAGAAATGCACAAAGACAGCTACGATTTGGTGCTATACTCTGAATTACCATTACATGCAGAACAAAAGAGCAATTCCACAAAAGTCATTTAAAATTCAGTAAATTGTATCAGCTCGTCAGTGCCACCTATAATGGATATATAGGTAATTCTTCACTTTATGTCCTGGACCCCTCTTTTCCAAGAAAAACAAAAAGTGAGCCTGGTAGGCCAGGCAAGACACCAGGCTTTCTTTGCACATGGTTTCAGACATAACACAGCCTGTGGAAATTAAGAAGTGCTAAGTGTAACATACAGAAAGTAGCAATGATGTCACATTTCAGAAGAAAGGGAGTGAATACACCAAGCCAGACCAAAGCAAACTGCAAGTAGGACAGCATAAACAAGGTACAAAAGGTAACCTCAGAGCTTGGGGTAAGAATCATAGAATTCCTTGGGTTGGAAAAGACTTCCAATATCATCAAGTTCAACCTTCAACCAAACACCACCATGCCCACTAAGCCGTATCTAGAAGGCCCAGGTTTAGTCATTTTATGAGTACTGCCAGGGGTCATGACTCTGGGTACAGGCACAACAGAAATGGCTGTGCTCAGTCTGGATGCGCCCGGGAGTCAAGGCAGCTCACATCGAGGAGTGCCGCACCTGACCTAATAAAACCTGTCACCTCTGATTTGTTTCTGCATCAGTGGCACAGGCAATTTGCATCCCAAATGATTCAGAACAGACCTCTACATGTTACATTATCCAGCTGCAAAGACAGAAGTTATGACCTTGCTGAACTCCCCCTTGGAAGCTGGCTACACGTCTAAGTAAAAGCTGAGTATAGCTGAAACGTAATTCTGACAATCTTCCCATGCTATTAAATTACTGGATATTTCCACAGCTCTTTACATGTACAGGCACTGCTGTCCCTCTTTCCAGCTGCCAGCATTCAGAACATATCAACATGAGGCAGATAAAACAAGGAACACAAACTCACTGTTAAATTAAAAAGGAAATTGCTTTTTTTTAAAACATCTATTATTTTAAAGTATCTACTCTCAGAAAGGAATTCTATGGTGGTATCAGGAAGGCACACTGGTTTCAGTGAAATGCAATGCATTAGCAGGAGAATGAAAAATGTCCATTAATACACACTGGGGAGAGGGGATGAGAATCAGTTCAGAGCAGATCACTGATACAACAGACTAAATATGGTCTGTGGCCACAGAATGGATCGAGAGACAAGAGACATCTGCTGGGAAATTATTTAGAACCGTCTGAGGCAAGGATCTGGTACAGGAAGATCATCCAGTTTTCATAACGTCATAAAATATAATACTCTCATCATGGATCATATTAGCATAATGCATATGCTAGAGGAAGCTATATTAAGACTCAACAGACAAGACAGACACTTCAATTGCCTATATTTGAATGCCTGACATAGCAGAAATAAAATTATTCCAAAATATTTTTGGGGTTTTAATTTTAACTATGTTGGTTATAAAAATGTTTATATATATAGAAACCTGAAACAGAGAAAGTAGGCTACCAACTTAAACATTAACATTAGATTAAACATTCCAGGTTCTAAAAAGAGCAGGTGACAAAACATGTGAAAGCTTCCTTCTACTACCTTGAATCAAGCACTGGAACATACAAGGATATTTGCATCTACTTTTAATTAGACAAATCTTTCCACAGAGAGGTGGTGCAAGTATGATGATGGTGCTTATCTTGCAGACTCTGCTGGAGGGACAGAGGCACCATGGAAGATTCTACAAGACAAGCTGCTGAAATAGTTGCATGAAGTGGTAACTGCACCACAGGGTTGCACATGTAGCCTCAAAACACCCCATTTGAAAACACACATTTCAGGGACATGCCAAGTTCTTACCTCTAAATCAAATTCCCCTTTCAGGACTAACTAAGATTCAAGTAAATTGAAATTAACATAAAGGAGAAAGAAAAAGTGTTGTAGCTTAGGATTGCTTTTTGCATCTTATACATTACATCTGTTCTTGATTTGTTCTTCCCTTAAAGGAAAAAATATTCAAATTTTTAATGGGACTCCTGCAGTTCCTTTTAGATTACATGGGAGATTATGATAAATTATAAGCAAATGAAAATGCAGTTAAATAATCCCGAGTATTGCAACAATTTAAAACCCACTCTGTCATTCATGATCACTAAAAAAGAAGCTGGGGGAGAAAGACGAAGAAAGGCTAGAAGAGAAGGACAATTCAGTTTCCTTTTTTCCTGTCTGTTTTCATGAAAAGATTATGAGTTCACTCTGAAAAGACCTACAAGCAAGTTCTGTAGCCCCTTCAGCATTTTCCTGATAAATCTTTTCCACACCCCAACAAAATTCAGCATCCATTTGTCTCAGGTTGTCAGTCTGGACTTCGGCAGTATTCCAGGCAATCTTTTTGATCATCATATAAACTTGCTATAAATGAGATGTTGTGAAAACTCCTTATGCCCCATGAGGCCTTAAGAGACAATGGCAAATAGTTCTTTTACTGGTCTGAATACCAAAGCAGCTTCTCATAATTATTTCTCTTTTTTCAGTTTTAAGGTCAACAATGCAAGATAAAGCACAAAAATCCCACCAGGACAACAGACACAGAGCAAAATCAAAAGAATAAATTAACACAGAAAATATGACTATAATGCCGTTTTCCAGATTGACTTGGAAAGTAACATTCTTACACAGCATTACAAACTCTGTCATGAAATTCTGCTCTTTCTCATGTGGAAACCATCCCTGCAAAGGTTTCGCTACATCAGAAAATTCTAGTGGTTGCAAATACGCAGCAATTCTCCCTGAATGGCTTTAAGACTCGTGTTGCACATTTACTACATTACTTTTCAGTCAGGTCAGTCAAGTCCATAGGACAATACAAACTCATGGCTCTATAATACCATCAAACATTTGGCAAGTCTCAACATATGGGGTTTCTTTGCCCAAAATTCATTAGCAATTCTTATTTTAACTTCTTCTATCTTAGGATAAACTGCATATTTAAAGTGTATCACAACAGATTAATAAAAAGTTACTGTATTTGGTTATGAAATAATGCAATATTCCTATTTTTAGGTCAGAAGACACCACAAAAAAAACCACCAAATGTGACCTTTACAGCAAACTTCATCAAACCATCTTAGAGGAACAGTTCACTATAAAGCAGTAAAAATTAGGAAGAATATTACAAAGAAAATAACTTCCAGCAACCTATATGACGTTCAGAGTCCTTCAAGAGACTAATATGTTGCAACAGTCTGATTTATCTAAGCAGCAGTTTTTTTAACAGTCTTAATATTTTCAAACTAGGAACAATAGTTGTTCCTGAAGAATAGCTGTTTCTAGAGAAAGAGTCATAAGTCATACAAGAAAGGGAAATCTCTGTGTTAAGTTCTCCATTAACAACAAAACGTTTTAATAGATAATTTCCAAGTCGAGTTGTTTTCACAGTTCTTAGTCTGCTAAAAATTTCACAGAGGAAAACCAGGCCACGGTAAAATTCAGGGGGTTTTATCATTACATGGTAGTTGGAAAGCCATCCAGCAACTACAGCACTGGGCCCTTATAAGGATCTGGACTGTCTATTCCTTTAGTTAGTATTTCAATGTCATTTAGGTAAAGAAGAATGAAATTAATTATTTACAAGAATGCTCTAAGGGTTACTGCAAATTTATCCATTATGCAACCACAAAAAATTTAAAACCATCTGCTTGGCTAAATTCCTTTTTCACAGAGGCTAGCTAGCATAACTCAAGCCTGCAAATCAGATTTGCGTATAGATCTCGATTTACCAATACATAAAACTTTTATAAGAAAAATAGTAACAGTTTATTGATTCATTTTCCATGGCTATCCTGGCAATTTTGGGAAAGCGAGGGGAGGAAAGGCAGGACAATTTGTTTAGGATTAAAAAAAAATACCTTTTAGCAACGCTCGTTGCAAATTCTGAATGGTGTTTTTAGGTCACATTTCTTGCATACATGTAACTTGCCATATATATTATGAAGGAAATTGCTGCTACATACATTTTAGCTTCTGTTTATATATGACAAAGAACATTTTACTTAGTTTATTTTTTCAACAGTTAAAATAATAGCTTATAGAAAGCAATAATAAATCTAAATTCTACAATAAATAAACAGTGCATACGTTCTGTACAAGATGTTCCTTCCCATTTGCAGAGGAACCAGCAGAAAGACCTGTAGGACAAAACTCAGGAGAGAAGGGACCTGGCTCTCTAAACACCCAGTCAGTGGCAGGGAGATCAGATGCATTTTCCTATATGTGCATCCTTTAAAGAGAGATCTATATAACATATACATACATTATATTAAGACCTTTTCCTAATGGCTTGATAGGTAGATTGCAAAAAGGATCAAGTCTTTCCTCCTGTACTGGAGTAATCTTTGATGGATCGACACTGGGGGGACATGTACAGTGAGATCAGCATGACCAACAGCAAGTGAACAGTAAGTAAATTATGTTTTTAGCTCACTAATATGTAGTTAGTTGTGTTCAAGGGCAGGTGAGGCGGGGCTCTGAGCAACCTGCTCTCGAAGAAACTGTCCCTGCCCATGGCAGGGGATCAGAACTGGATGATCTTCTAGGCCCCATCCAGCCCAAACCATTCTATGATTCTATGTATCCATGATATGCTACACTGTTTATTATTTCAGTTAATCCTTCCGACACCACCCTTCTTGACATGTCTTTATCACTATGGTTCTTACTACATGACAATTTTAGGACATGTCACTTATGTTAACACTCCCCACACCATGACTCAAGAAAAGGGTCTCCTGCAAAGGATGTTGTCTTTTCACAACTTTGTTTCTGTTTTTTGCTGGCAACCTTCAGACTATTTTTGCACGTAACAAAGGATGGATGCATAACTAAAGATCTACCTGCAACCTTTCTTTACTATTTTAACTGAAGCCTTTATCCATATGCATGGTCTCTAATCCTATTCACACTTGCAACAAAGATATCTCTGCAGAGTCAGTTTATGACAGAATCACTAACAGAGTAGCACCTCTATATAAAGTGGTAAGTTTCAATATACATTCTTAATACCTGAATAAATTAAGACTCTGACTTGAAATCAGAATCTGGAATGCAAAGGAGAATTAGCTGCTATGGAACCACACCACAGGAGTCTCAAAAGACACAGCAGATGTACAGCCTACATGTATTTGGGATATAAAAATAGCAGAAAATTTGCAAACATTAGACAGAAGTCAGGTCAGAAAACACAGAAGTCTCCTGTTTTATGGAGATGCTTCTAATTTTATCCTCAGGGAAAAAACTGTTAGACATTTCTAAATTACATTTGTTCTCAGCCATACATTCACAGAATACAATTTTAAGTTAAAACTTGACATTTTTAGTTACTAAACAGAATGTCAAACTGCTTAAACACTTTGAAACATAAACAAATTTAAGACAAAACAATGAAGATACTGAGAAGCTTAGTGTCAAGTGGAAGACAAGTTTACCACTATCCTGTTCCTCAAAGGACAGCACTATTCAGAGTGCTATTAACACAAGTCAGAGCACTATTAAATATCATTTTTTGTAATCTCATCCAAACTTGTCACTAGAAAAAGAGAAAAACAGTAACATCAAAATCACTGCTTCTCTATTCATCTAAGTGATTTGACTTTTCTCTGGCATCCTTATGTTTTCTGCTGATTTGGTCAGTCTCTTGGTGTGCCAAGATGTAAGAGCAAGTGGGGAAGTGTGATGACTTGAAGGCAGCCCTGTGTTTATGAGGGTGTGCAGGCAGAGCAGCCAGCCCAGGGGGGTTACAGACCACTGAAACAGGGCAACAATTCTCTTTGCAAGAAGCTTTTTTATAAAGCAAACTCAAACCCAAGAAGGTTTGGATAGATGTGAACTGCAAAACAAGCATGAAAATCAGAGGAAAGTTCTCACTCAATTCCTCCTCAACTGCATCAGCATGTTTCAACAACTTGTACAAGGCTCTGAAAAATCTGAACCAGAATGACAAAGATGTTAAAAGATCAGGATTTACTTTTATCTTCAGAGATGTCTGGAGAAGCTGATCACTAAAGCACCCCTTAAATCCAAGGACACTGCTTTCAGTCTCCATTTTAATGAAGTTATCATGCATACAATATAATAACCTAACCTAAACTAATTTAATAAAGGCAGAACTCCACAATGTCAAATATTTCATCAGTCCTCACATTCTACATCCAGTATTCAAGAATTATAAGCAATCTAAGTCTTCCTGAATGAAATGGCTCTTAAAGCAGCTGCTTGTACAATTTTGAAGATAAATCCAGTGATACCTAAAACAAATGCATTGTTGCATATTAAGCAGTAGAGGCTACCAAACTAACACATTTTCCAGCTGCTGAGAAAATCAACAAACAGGCAAAATTGCCCAAAAGCTGTTATCATCCCAACAATTTGAAATTCACTCTAGCCATTGCTCAATAAAATTAACTTGATTCCAAAAATTAATCAAGAGCAACCCAAAAACCAAACAACACATTCTGGTAAAGAAAAAATGTCTATTACTAAAGGTGACCCAAACATGAGTTATTAAAATTGAGACATTACCCAGACATGAAGTTTCTTTAAATACTTCTTAATATTCACTACCTATCTCTATTGTTAAAGGAAATACCATTTAATATCTCATCGGGAGAATAATGTAGCTTCTGTTGTTGTCTTTAAAGGCTACAGTAAAATTCTCAACAGATATGTGGAGTTCAACCACTCCAAACGTAGCAGAACCCAGCATTTCCAGAGATTTGCAACACAGATGACTTTTGAGGTCAGACACAAGAATGCAGAATAAGACAAATAGAAAACAATAAATTTCACATTATGGAAACAATGAAACCTATGGAAATATGCTGGAAAAAAAAGGAAAAACCAATTACCTGGAACAAGTTCCATAACGATATATATAGGCTGTCGTTGAGTGCAAACTCCTATAAGTTTTACAATATTAGGATGATCATATTGTTTGAGTATTCTGCAAAACACACAATAAGTTTATTAATAAACTTTATTGTACAGGCTTGTTAAATATCACAGGAAAATATCTTAAACCTTTAATGTTACTTTAAAGGAAGATGTCATTACTGTTATCAAAGAAAAAATATCATTACTGTTATCAAAATCAATATAACAGATCAATCACCACTCTGAAATAAAAATCATAACTGATTCACTAATAAATCAAAAATTATTCTTAGTGTAATTTTACCATTCATCTATGTGACATTTATCTGTATAACTGAAAAACAGCCTGACAGGTTTGCAGCTTCTTAATAACCCTTTAATCAGAACTTCAGTGGTGGACCAGAAGCAGAGCTACATCAAAACAGTATGCACAGGGTGCCTGTATGCTTTTCTGCTGCACTGTTCAAAAGCACACTTGTTCTCATTTCAGTTTGAGAGATTAATTAATATAATAAGTTTTAGAAGACTATGAGAACAGCAATTTTGAGAATTAAATGAAAACATTTACATCTTTTGACACAATGCTTTAATAAGAACATTTCCAGCCTAAAATAGCATGTTATGATTTGTAAATGAAATGAAGAACAAGAAAAAATTCTACAGAGACCTTGTAACTTAAATGTTCCTTCTGATACTTACTGACTCAAAGCACTTCCTCTTTTTCCCATTTTTCCTAGGATCAACAGTAAAATACTAACCTTCCTGGTACATACATATTTACTGAAAAATAACACATTCCATTTTTTCCCATTAATGTCAAACTGCTTAACAAAGACATATCTCTGCCATTGCCAAGTTACACGTTTTTTAAAGTGATTCAATGGATAGGGTGGCTGATCTTCATTCTATAGATGCAGATAACATCTTTTATTTTTCAATACTGATCATACTAGTTTGGGAGTGGAAATTAAAACATATGAAGCGTCATTGCAAGAAGGAGCAAGGTAGTTTAAAAATTATGACATTTATCTCAAGACACCCCTCTTCCTGGAGTCTCAGAACCTACCTTTGCACATCAGCTGATACTCAGTATTTTGCACATTGTGTCATGACTGTAACTTGAAAAAAAGCACATAATCTCATGCTGATTGATACAGTATAAACCTCTACTGGAGCAAATTTTTCTTACAAAGAGAAAATTCCTAATGGGAATTTTCCCCACTAAGAAAAGTAATCTGGGCACATTTGATCACCTCTATTAGCCATGCATGCATGGAAGGAGGTAGCCCTGGTATAGTCACACTTAAATTAACATCTTCCAGTCTTCTTATCCCAATCCTCACGGCATATCTTAGAAGTTCTAAATGAAAGCACTTAAGAAAACAACATTTTATTTTACAGGCATGGCTTGCTTTGTCAAAGAGATGGTTTCAGCAAGTGCAGATGCTACTGCATTCACACATTAAAAATGCCAATGTTTAGTTACCAGGGTGACAGATGTGGAATGTACTGAGGGAGAGAAAGGAAGGAAAAGTTTGACAACTGCTTTTTCTAATTTTTCAGAAGGTCAGGTTTTGTAAATGCATCTGGTGATAAAAACTGAAAAAACTGCCACAAGTAATTTTAGAGAACCTACCTGGCTTCTGACAGAAATTTTATTTTCAGTTCCTGAGGAAGATCTTCTTTGCAAGTTTTTACAGCAACAGGAGTTTTATCCTTTAATGTTCCTTTATACACCTCACCAAAATTACCCTGAAATCAGGGGAAAAAACATCATTCTAAGTAAATAAAATCATAACAAATCACAAGAAAAACTAATGCAGACAGCTATTGAAACTGGAACAGAACTTTGAAATGTGTTTATGAAGCCAAATGAGATTTTCTTCTAGTATCTGCCCCAACCAAAGCTGTTCACTCTGACACAGTACATCAATTATATGGACACATTATACGGGTTCTTTTTTCACCTTGCTGGAAAGAGGAAAAAAACACCATTAATTAAGTAATCAGAATTTTCTCATAAAACCTCTTAGTAACTTTTCAAATAACTGACAGTGACTGTAGTACTTTGTTGTTCTTATTCTTACTCTTGTACTCTTTCATTTTCACACTATTGCATTTTGTAAATAGTTTTTAACTTGGAGTCTGGAAGAGATCAAAAACTGATCTCAAAAATTGTGACAAAATACACCAAAAAAACATAAACATTCTCACATATAAGAAAGAAAAAATGAAAAAGATTAAGAATAAAAACACTGAACATTAATTTTTTTTTTCTGTATCTGGTGTTACAGAATTTCTTTAAAACCCAAGCTCAGCACTGCTCTATAAATGCAAATTAGTAAGGTTTCCATTTGGACAAGACTTTAGAAAGCAGCTCCTTTTATAATCAGACATTTTAGCTAGTGAACAACATACCCCCAAGGCCGATTAGGGGTTTTTTTTAGCCTTCATAGAAGAAAAATGAAGTAATAAACACCATACCATAAGTGTCCACCAGATGAATTTTTATTTAATAAAAACAAAATGAAAATTAATTAGGACACAAATTGAAAGAAGAAGGAAATTGTGAGGTATAAAACACCAACATCAGTGACAAAATGCTCAAGAGAAGGAAACAAGAAGAAAACTATTGATCTCATACTTCTAGTTAAGCTTTGTATTTCCCAAAAAAGAAGCACAACTCAATTTGAAACTATGTCTGATTAATTTCCACATGTACTACACCTCTGTGTCCTGATATATCTGAGGCTTCATGTGACTTCAAAGAAGTCTGCTGGAGATGCTTTCCTTCCTTTCCTGAGTGATGAAGATTTCATTACATCATGCAGATGAATTTAGTGTTGCCAAAGAAAGATGACAGAAGAGGGAAAAAAGAAACTCACAGATGGAAAATAGTAACGTGCAAGTAGCAAGGGAAATGTAGGGCTGAACACATCTGCAGATTCTTTTTCTTTACCCTGGGACAAGATGTAGCTGGCAAGTGAGGCTTAGGATCTCTGACAGCCCTTCTAAAGCACTTCTAGAGGCTAGCACGCTACCTCTCAGATTTGAAATGGCATCAGGCACCCAAGGTAAGCAGCTGAGTTGCTTCCACTTTTCCTCTACCCTTCTGGTCAGAAGTATTTAACAGTGAAATCTGAAGCCACTCTAAGCTTTACTTAAGTCTTGAAAATGCTTTACTTCTTTATTGACAATATTGAAGTATTATCAATACATGATTTTTAGTGTAACATATTCCTAGTATGCAACTTCTATTTTGTGGGGTATTATATAATTAATGCTGAGTAAATAAACTGACCATTCACTCTTGAGGTGAAGGAGAATCTTCATCTTTCCTAAAGCTTGCATCTTTTACACATTAAAATTTCATTATTTCTTCCACATCTTTTCCAAGCCACTTAAGGATTTGTAGACTCTTTTAGATTTCTCACTTCTGTGGTGAATGGCCATAGTTTATTTGACATTTTGTCATACAGATGCCAATGTTTGTGTCATTCTTATCATTTTTAGTATGACTACATCTTCTTAGAGATGAATGCACAAGATTCATGTATCATAGTAAGAATGCGGTTACTGCTTTGATTTGTCTCTTCCTCATTTAGCCTTATTTTTTTCAGTTTTTGGAAAATCTTTTCAAATACTGTGTCCAGAGTAGCACCCAAAATTGTCTTTGCAGGTGCAAAGGTGCCAAAAATGTGAGGAGTTTGCCTGATTTTAAAGACTTGTAGTTCCTAAGCAGACTTTGTAAACTACAAGTTTATGAACTACAGGAGATAGTACGATTAATTACATTGTACGATAATGTAATTAATTTATATTAATTTATAAGGTAATATAATTAATTTCACAAATAAGATTGTGAAATTACCTAATTTCATCAAAGAATGAGTGAAAATAATCATGCACAAGCAATCAGCATTTGTTTTAATAATGATTCAGTCACATCATATCAAATTTTATACATAAATACATAAACATACACCTATGTCTCTACATGTTTTTATTTATATTTTGCAACATTTTTCTCAGACTACAGAAAATAAAACAGCCACATCATGCTTCACAGAAATCTAGTTAGCTCAAAACCCTTTCAAAAGAGAAAAATATGTATGCTAGTCAAATACTTTCAGCACAACCATTATAATGTTTATTAGCAAGTGTGATTTACATATGTTTAAAGCATAAAGCTGTCTTGTGTATTAGTGTAAAAAAAGACATAAAAACTGCATACCACAGTAATTTAAAAGAAAAGGTATACAGAAATAGCTTAATGATTACGGTACACTTACTCAAATGTTACTTAGCTCGCTTTATTACTTACTTTGCCCAGTAATTCCCCCAGTGTGACATCTTCATGATTGAGAACCCATTTCTTATCCTATGAAAAGGAAAGAAGTATTTCAGTCTGTGCAAGTATGCAAGATACAGTTTGTCTAAGATACATTTCAGTAGAAACAAAGCCAAAGAAGTATTACATTTAGAATACTCAATCACAATCATACCAAGTTTTAAAGCTAAGCATTTATAACTCAAGAGTTTAGAAATCTTGCTATACAGTAAAATAATGAGTGATACCGAATAGCAAAATTTTATTAGAAATTAAGCCAACATGATGGCATGTAGATAGATGAGCACTATCCAAAGTTTCACACAAGCTCTGGAAATTATATTTAGCACCCTGATTTTAAAAATTTGTCAAGTGAAAATTACATATGAAAATTTCATTTTAGTATACGAAGTAACTTATTACTAAATCAAAAAAACTCCCATATTTTTTTCCTCAGTGCACATGGAAATGAACTGATCTTTCCACTTCTCAACAAGACACATATTTGCATCTCTTATATCTTCTCTGGTAGTGGGATATATTACAGGCAACTGCTTGAAAATATAATGCATGCCAGATAAAGCATTTTGTCCAGGCATTTACCATCCCCCTGGGCTGGACACTGGCGTCCAGCTCTGGGGCCCTCAATTCAGGAAGGCCATTGAGGGGCTGGAGTGTGTCCAGAGAAGGGCAGCAGGGCTGGGGAAGGGTCTGGAGCACAAGTCAGATGAGGAGCAGCTGAGGCAGCTGGGGCTGCTCAGACTGGAGCAAAGGAGGTTGAAGCCAGGTGGGGGTTGGTCTCTTCTGCCACATCCCAAATGAAAGAATGAGAGGAAATGGCTTTAAATAGCACTAGGGCAGGTTCAGATTAGAAATCAGAAAAAAATTCTTCATTGACAGTGTGGTTAGGAATCGGAGAAAGCTGCCTAGGGAGGTGGTGGAGTCAGCCTCTCTGGGGATTTTTTGCCGAACATGAATTCAGCAAATCAAAAAAGGGGTGGGGACCATTGCTATTGTGGTTTCTATGCTTTTGTTTGTAAGTATAATGTCTTAAGTGTGCGTTCTAAAGACTCTCTGAATGCCTTCATCTACCCAAACTCCCAGCAGACAGCCTCATCCCAAGAACTCCTGTACCACACCACCATGCTGCATGATGGAAACCAATCTTTACTATTTCTCTTCCCTGGGTTGGAAACTGAGACTTAGGAGGAAATTCTCAATATACAAATATTTATTTTTCCCCTATACACAAGATTATTCCTTAAAACTACTGCCTTACTGATCAAACATCATAAGAAACACATTTCCTTCATCTCCTCCTTTTGATACTTCTTGCTGAATGTCTCATTCAGAAGCTGTCATACTACAAATAGATAGGAAGTGCCATCAAACTGCACACTCTTCTAATAATAAGACTCAGGTTTAAGAAAACAATTTGCAAAGAAAGCTGTAAAAAAACCAAACCCTCAAAAATTACTACTTAGAGGTATTAACATAATGGTTTTTACAATTGAAATAAATGGGGTAAAGCAAAAAACATTAAAGAATTAAAATTTAAAGGATTTTTTACTGCTTAACTCCAAGGATTCTGTACTTCTGTGAATAACTTTTTGAATAAATTGACAATATGACATTTCAAAAGCTTGTTTATGAAGGAAAAAAATATGATTAATTCTTCAGAGAACTAACTGAAGAAAACAACACCATAAACTGGAATCAAATGATCTGTTGAAGGATTTATTATCATTGCATCTGTACATTAACCATTACCTGTACTTTCTATGAAAGCCTTCAGTCATTTCTTATACCACTTTAACTCATTTGTTAATTTACTGTGGTTCTGCCAGATTTTTCACAATCAAAGAGTAATTCAAAGTTTGATCAGCTGTTTGATATAACTCCTATAAACTGCACAAAAGCAGTTTCTTCAGCAGACAGTAAGAAAAAAATCTAACAGAAGAGAGAGTCATGTACATCATGCCAGTGTGCAATTCTGGCAGTAGGAAAGAAACAAACTGAATTTTCTAATTTGCAATGTGTTAGATATCAATTTAAATAGTGTTCAAAACACATTGCCATTTGTTCAGATAAATTGCCTTCAATTAATAAACTATAATATGAACAGTAAGGTCAACAATAACAAGACATTGTACTGCAAGTTTCTCCTCCCACTAAATCTACTTGAATTGCTCTGAGTTTAATATGTCATCATTCAATAATCTGAATAGTTGTCAAAAATTAAAGACATCAATAAGGCAAACAAATCAATGGATAAATAATAGCACATCATAAAAAAAGGTTATGTAATAGTCATATCTCTGTTTGATCATGATCTCCAAGTACTTAATTCTGACTGCGAATAGAATCTAAGAATTTTTGCAGTTGTCAAATGCCATTACTCTATGAATCAATCATGTGTGCAAACGATATTGAAAGTTACAAAAGAAATATGACAGCAAAATGGGACATAAAAAATATTCTTGAATGTAGGTATAGATCAACAGACACTTAAATGCACATCAGTCCAAGTCACATTAGTGCACATCAGTCCAAGTCATTTCAATAGTTAGTTGCTTCTAAATCAAACAGAGCAAATCCAGCACATTTTTGTACCTAATCAAACTAATCTGAATGACAGCAAACAGAGCTCCTGAGACTATTAACACTCATTACAATTTCACCCAGAAGGAGGCTGCTTATGATGCAGCCCTCTTCTTGTGACAGCGCTATAAATCTCTTTACCCTGTGCTTGTTCAGATTTTTCTCTTGTTAATTTTGGACCACAGAATCTACAAGCACTTCAGAAAAATTCAGTTACATGAATTAGCACTTGAGCATACTAATTTGTAATGTTAATTATATACCTTATTTCCAAATGGAGTTATTTGGGAAATCCACAAGCTTTACCACATTCTACTTAATTTCTGTCCCCTGGCTTCTGCCAGGAGGAGAAACTGAGCTACATGAACATCACACTTCAAGCACAGGTTTATTAATAAAATGTTGGGAATCCTATCAGTGTATCTAACCTTTGGAGGTACTGATACATCTGTTATCAAACAGCAAGAAATAAGCTGTCAACCAGTCAGTTCACAAAGAGGAGAACTTGGTCAGCCTTGACAGCTACCCTTCTCTAGTAGCCAGGTATTTAGTAAAACACATCACACTGAAGGTTTTTATATGCAGCAGCTTGCTAGTGACTACCTTTCCAGACGCTATGCAACTACCCAGCACACTTATCTGATTTCAACAAAGGTAAGCATTTTCAAAGAGAAGAGTTATTTCAAAAGTTAATTGTAACTGACAAAAACCAAACCCCAAACAGACCAGTAATTAAGGAAATAAAACTTCCAATTGTGGAAAGGAATTCTTAAAAATAACCAGAGATGTCTCCTTTTACTCATAAAATAAAAGATTCTGGATATACAGTATTCTTTTCCTGGATATGTAGGATTCCTTTTATAATGTTAGCGTGTTTCACGGTTCCCTAGACCATAGTAAGGTTCAAACCTTGAACAGCTAGCAAAGAATCAATTGTTCATCAACCCTTATTTCAGCGAGCATACAGTGGAGTTGCGTGCAAGCCACTGAGAATAGTTTGAACAGCAGATGGTTACTGTAGAAAATGAAACCTCATTTTTCTTTTTCCAAGCTATAAGACTGAAATGTTATCACTATTACCCTAAACATCTTCAAAATATATAAGTGCAGTTTTTCTCCTGCTTATCTCCCTTCATTAGGAGAAACTACATCAAAGAGATCACATATTACTATGCCAGGAAGAAAACTTACAAATTATCTGCAGTAAATTATAACAGCTTTCAATAAAATAGAAAATATAACCATGAACTAGTAATTAGTGTTCAAATTCCCTTAGCATTATTTTTGTACACTTCTCAGTAACAATTTAAATCATTAAGAATTCCAAAATGGTACCTTTTCAAAATAAAAACCAGCAGTAAAGCCATTAGATAGTAAACTTAAAAACAGACATTTTGAGAATTAGGTATGAATTTATGAGCCTCAGCTTAAATATTTGGTTCAAAAAATCTTACCAGTTCTAAAAGGAAAGAGAAAAGGGAGGGGAAAAAAGCCACCTGTTTCTTGTATTCAGTTTCAGAGAACCACCAAACGAAACCAAGATTCTTACCCAAACTCCAAAGCAAGATTTTTCAAAGAGGAAGAGTAAGGAATTTCTCATCAGGTTCCAACACAGTATGAGTAATACCTTTATGTTATCATCACTGTTATTTACTCATCTCATGTTCTCTGTCACATTATTTACTCTTCCTAGTTCAGAAGGCGGTATCTATAGCAAACACTGTCACTGTTTTTCATCTTAATTGTAGATGTAACACAAGTGAAAAAGGATAAAAAATCCTAGAGGCTGGGAACTTTAGTTGATTTACAGAGCACCAAGAACTAAACACATATAACTTTCCAATCTTAAGAATCTATCTGAGCACAGCATCTGGCATTTATGAAAAACGTAAATATCCCTCCCCTCTGCCTCATCCCAGTACATTAATCCCTAATATTTTTCTAAAAAACATCAAAATAGAGGGAGATTGTCAGCAATTCAGAAGCCAAGTGCATAAACACGCATGATGCCTGTTTCTTCATGTTTTAAGCAGAAGAAATGCATTAAAAATACTTTGGAAAGTATTATTTGCTCTCCTGCTTCCAAGTTAAATAGGAAAATCAGTGGTATGAATTACCGCAGCTAAGGGGGCTATTTTTCCACAACAACAAAATGGAAAGCTAATCTTTCATTTTCAATACTAAGGATAATTGGAGTAAAATTCTTTTTATGGCTAAGAAAATCAGAATTGCAGACAATTTTCATCAGATGGGTATTCAAATCTCACTTACCAGGACTTGATGAAACAGACAAAAAAAAAGTAACAGCTGTGTGTATGTGGATAGGGCTTATCAATGTGGGAATGAAAAATTGCCTTTTTAGAGAAGTACTATTTTTGATACCACCTATGCCAGTAGATCTAATGTTCATATCAATTTCATGAATCATAAACTATGTGTTTCAAGTCCTTCAGATTAACTACAGAAATAAAGGTAACTGGTGGAAAAGATTTTTCGTAAGAACAAGTGAGTTTTACAGGAAGGGTTTTGAAAAATCTCACTGGCAACTTCTTTAAAACTGTTTCAGAATACAGATTCATGAGCTATAAAAATTGTTATGAAAGCTGCTTTGCATTATTAACAGCACTGTATTAAGCCACACTGATGAAACTGAATGTGAGCTGTAAAACAGAATAATAGCACAGACAGGTTTAGCTCCTTGGGGAAAAAAGTACTATTTTATCTGACTTCTTACTGTTACATAAAAAACTGTGAAGTTCAGCCTTCCTGCTAAACCAAATTCTACATGATCACAGAACAGGAGAGAAAAAGTAAGATTTGGAAAAGCTATTGTGCAATTTATAAACCACAGAAATGACCTCAGATTACCTGCACAGCTGTTCTTTGACCATTCTTTCTTGACAATCAGTAGACAAAATGACTGTACAATTCAACACACAATACCTGTTTTACTCAAGGCTTTTTTCGCAGTACTTCCCTAAGCTTATGTTTTCTTATTCATGTAAGGGCTAAAATGATGCTGAGGATATTTCAGGAAAAAGACAGGAAATAAAGAAAAATAAAGAAGTTTAACAAAACAACTGAGGAAAAGAAAAAGACATAGAATGTGAAATCCTTAAGCACAGGAAAACGAAAGTCAAGTTTATGTCAAAACCATTATATTTCAAACACATTAAAACACATACTATTCCTCTCTACTGAATACAGTAAATTCAGCCAAAACAAAGTACTTTGGATCACCTGCTAACCAAATACATTCAAACAGAAAAGTTATTAGCTCTGCATCAGACATGCCTTACAAAACAGTGAAAGTCATCTGTACACTCAAAGGCAAACAAAACCAGGTGATAATGTGGTTTTTCACTTAAACATTCTATGTGATTTAAACAGAGGAATGGAAAAGCAGAGTCACATTATGCATGCACAACACCCTCCCCAAACTCAATTAACTCAATAAATAACTCAAATAACTCAAATTATTAAAATAGGCCAAAATATTTTCACAGTTGTGCAAACATTTTTACTTCTGCCCACACATGAAAAGGTATATCAGACAGGGTTGGGGGAACTACAGATGTTCATAAAAATGTCCAAGAGTATCTCCTTGAACTATGGAAGATGTTTAGCCACATACTTAGTTCCATCCTGACTTGTAGGAGCCACGGGTGGTCTGGACAGTTGGGACTGACAGAGAGGTCTCTAAAGCCAGGTTTTAGAACTTGTGATTTATTGTATAGGGCGTGGGTAAAATGGCCCTGCTTGGAGCTGCCCACCGCAGCTCGGAGCAGGCCCCTAGAGCAACAGCAAGAGTAAAGAGAGTAGGAGGGCACAAGATAAGAGCTAAGAAAAGAGTGTAAGAGGTAAGAAGTAAGAGCATAAGAGGTAAAAGGTAAGAGGTAAAAAGAGTAAAGTAAGAAAGCGAGGTTCCCATTACAATACAATAAATCTTCTTCTGTGTTGAATATTCTAATTTTCACTAACCAATCTAATACAAGATACAAATCCTATAGCATTTACACACAGCCTATAAGAATTGTTACATTACCATACTGTGTTACACTTTAAACCCTAAAAACCACTCTTTGGACCCTTTCTGCCAAGCTAGTAGGGTCTTCTCTGACCCTTGGACCTATCTGCAAGCAGAGGGGATTGTTCAATCAAGAGAGGATTACTTTCAGCTGGCCATCTATTGTTTTCTAGTTGTTCAGTAACTAAGGATTGGTATCTCAAAGATGGCTTTCATTTTGATCCTGCTTATAGTTTCCACATTCTCAAAATCTTTTGCCAGGCAATCATAAGGTTTTCCAGTTTCATCTTCCCCAACACTGACTTAACTTCAAAAATATCCAGTTGTTTCCAGTTAGATGATTTCTTTACCCCAGGAAGAGAAACACTTAATTCATCCCTCAAAAATAATGTCTGAATTACAGTGATCAGCATGGAATATCTTCCAGAGTGCTACAGTTCCACATTAGAGATTCCACCAAATTACTTTTTTGTTCAAAACAAAACACCAAGATCCTTCATCCTATGCTTTTCTAGCTACACCTGTTTATTTTGCACCATCTTCCATAATCTTTGGATAATGTGTTAAAACCACTGAATTGGAACAGAGATAAGATGTCAAAATTTCAAATAGTCTTAGTTGCACCTTACTGCATCTTTTCCTAAAACTCAAAACTCTAGGAATTAATTATGCAGTGTTTATAACCTCATCAACGTGTCAAAACTCTTTTCGAATGAAATGGCCTACAATTAAGCAAACAAATTTACTATTCCTACTTTCAATTTAAAATATGAGCATAAGAGATAAGGGAAAAATCTCCATCTACCATGTCATGGTGTCTGGAGTTGTGCTCCCTCAGTCACAGAACTCTGCTCTCCCCTTGTTGATCTGCATCAGGCTGCTGTCAAACCCTTTCTCTAGCCTGTCCAGGTCCCTCTGGATTGCAGCTTGACCCTCTGGTGTATCAGCTCCTCCTCAAAGACTGGTCTCATCAGTAAAACTGCTCATGCCCCATCACCCAGTTTGTTAATGAAGAAGTGGATGAAGGAAGGATTGGACACAGTACTGATCCCAGGGGTACAGCAGTAGTTACTAGCCTCTAAACAGACTTTGTACCACTGACAACCACCCTCCAGGGCTGATCTTGATTTTAGTAACACACTAATCATTGGCAGCTCTATTAGGAAGAAATCCAAGTAACAGAAAGGATAGAATTGATAATAGCATTTACTTCATTATGAACTGATGACGAAATCTATGCACTACCCTCAATAGTAGGTTAAGTCCAGTATTTACCTTGCAAATAAGGAATCCTGAAGCCCTACCTATTCTCACCCCTGAATTCCTCCTTAATCAACATTTAAATAAACAGATCTTCTTGACCATTCCGACACTATTACATACATCAGACCTGATTTAAGAAAACGTACCCTTCTTAACCTGTAGCTCCTTTTGTGTGTATCCTTTGCTCCTCCACAGCTGCAATGTCATTTCACCCCTTTTCAACATTTTGTTCCACTTAAATTGGTGGAGGCCAAAATACTTAAGCAACCACAAGCTACTTCAGAGTACCCCACTGTGCTGAACTGTAACTCTATAAAGGAATTTAAAAGCACAGCACTCATTCCTGTTCTTAATCTGCACTGTGTTTTTTGACCCATGAGAGCCCACATTCAAGGAAGGTTATGTGCTTGTCAGCCACATACTATGAAAATACTGAAAACTCAAGCTGAAACTGTGTTAAAGTCATCCTGACTGCACTAGTGAAAACAAGAAGAAGAATATAACTGGAGGACTACAAAAAGTTTACAACTCACAATCTTATTTAAAATTAGGGAATTTATATAAAATGAGGGAAAAATTAGGCAATGTTTGAATCCCAAGAATGGGGAAGTACTCAAAAACTCTAAAAAACCCGAGTATGTTAGTTCAGCAGAAAAGCTGCTGCAATTATACACAATTCTAATACAATTTTTTATTGTGTGGTAACAGAAAATTTAGTAAAACTAAAAAATCTTTGATGAAGGATGAAGTAGTTTATTCTCTTAGCTACCAATTATCAAAAACCTTCCTCTAAAATCTTACATTTAATAATTTTCACCCTTCCCTAACAACAAACCTTTCGTTTTTTTAATAATAATGAATGGCTTGCTTCCATCTCTTGCTTCATAAATTTTACTTTTTTTTTCTACTTCCTACTGTTTCAGTTGTGTTTGAGATAACTAATTTTGTTCAATTTGTGCTCCACACAGCAACATGGCATTCTACAATATTTTTATATGAAAGTTGTACAGAAAGTAGGAATGCACATGTTGCTGACGTTTCCATTTAAAATTTCAAGGACAGAGATTTTTCTTTATGAGATTGGCCAAAAATTACATTGTGTTTATTAAAATGAAATTTATATACTTGATAAAATACATTTTTCTTCTCGGTTTGAGTGTAATACTTACACTCTTTAGGAGTGTTACTTTCAATTTTAATCTAAACCTGATCATGGAAAGAAATACCAGAAAAACAAGACTGAACCAGAAACATCCAATAGAGCAGATATTTATTGCCATGACCTCTAAAAAAAAACAACAGAAAACCTTGATCACTGAATATAAAACAATCCTTGTCACTCTTTGTTCAAGTAGCCTTATCTGCCTCCATTATTACAATGCATTATAATGAGATTTTTTGCGACAATAAATGCTTTCAATTTTGAAAGTAGTCAATATACCTGAAATTATACATAAATTTGGCTCAGTAGTTAGTTAGCACAAGGAACAAATTACACTCTTTTTTCCCTTTTCTCTACAGGATGACATGCCATGACAAGTACAGGCCACCATTAAGGGTGATGCATTCCTTTTGTTACCTGACAGAAATATTGCAACATTCTCTGCTAAAAAATGTTAGAAGCAAATTCTGTGACACTTCTCCAAATTCTGAAGAAATCAGAACATAAATGAAATGCATCTCTAATATTAAGACATGAAACTCTGCTTTTAAATGTCAATAGCTGCAGGCTACTGATTCATTTTGTGCATATTCAATAAACACATTCATTTCCTATAAGTATGTATTTTGCATATTATAAACACTCACTTTTAATGGTGAATTCAATTTCCTTAAAGAAAATTGAAGATATATTTTGACATTTAAAAATGCGTGTATCAGACTTTAACCACACCCAGAAGAATTTTATAGCTTTAGGCCAAAAACCAACACCCAAAGACTACAACCACCTTGCTTCTTGGCATTCCTACAGAATACCTGGCCAAATTGGTGGGCATCACACAGTTAATCCAGAGTGCCACAGGAATCCTCTTTGGAGTGACAAATCTAGCCAAGGTAGAGCTGCAGTAACTGCATCACTCCCTGCTACATGCTGCTTCTGCCTTTCAGATTGCTGCTCCTCAAGATTTTCCTCAGGTAAAACAGACTCAAGATGATCTTTGGCACCACAGGCAGCACCATTACTGCCACTGCTTCCCTCTGCAGCATCTTAACTGTCTCCAGCCACGAGATGAGCATCTATAATTGTGTGACAGCATTACTTTGTGATAAACTTGGCCTTTGTAAGTGTCCTTGTTTCTAACCAGTATCTTCCAGCAGGCATAAGAGCACTTTCCTGAAGCTCAGACTGTCCCACACCCTTCTCCACTTCCTCCTTATGTGCTTTGCTGGCCTGAGGGGCACACACTACATGTACTCTGAGCATGTGTTGTCTGCAACAGTGAACCTCAGCTTGCTTTGCTAAAATACAACAACCCCCACCAGAAAACCCACCAGCAAATAATTAGCATAATGACAAGATTTTTACTAATGAATTTTCATTAAGAAATCTGACTTAAATTTCTAACTCTTCAGAATTTCTTTCCATGTCTAACTCATCAATATATTCATACCTTGCAAGATACCATCAGATCTGCAGAGAATTCTCATGTCATTTGCAAACTCATATCAGCATTAGAAACACTACTAATACCTGTCCTATTTTCTTTCAGCACTTTTCTTTCATCATTTATGATCCACCATTTTCTTAAGTACACAAAATGTATCAAATCATATCACAGGCTTGTTTGTCACATAAAAATAGATCCAGAATTTTAAAATGAAAGTTACTAGTAACAAACACATGGCCTAGCTCACCTGACAAAGGAGCAGTTAATTTTGTTCCATAAGCTCAGAATTTGAATTAACTATAGAGCATCCATATGCCATGACTATTTCAGCACTAGTGAAATAGTAGCAGATCTCCAGAGTGAATCAATTGGTGCTCAGAATCTGAAACATGTATTTAGGGGAAAAACATTATTTCAGGCTAGATCTTTCCTGGTTCTGAATACTGAATTCCCTCCCGTGAGCAGTTGCGCATCCTGGGCAGACTTGCTTCAAAGGTGTATTCATGATCCAAGTGAAAACTTTAATTCAGGTACACTTAAATAAAAATGGTATTCCTTATTTTTTTTATTCTCTTTTCTAGTAGTCAAGCTGAAGCACATTCACAACTTAATACAGGTTTCATGATCGGTAAAAAATGTAAAAAAAAATATATAAAGAAATCTAAAAACCTCTAAAACATGAGGCCAAAGATGTTAGAATAAAATACATCCAGTATAGTTAAAACAGCATTTTTATTAATAAAGTCCTTGGGTGTGCTCTGAGTTACTCAGGGGCTTTACGTATCAGTCAGTCCATCAATAACAACCTGAAGAATGTAATGTGCATTTTCTTCTAGAAGATTATAAATAAATATGAGACACTTCTCCATTAAAGAAGTTACTTGCAGGTATCTTTTTAATGACCTCAGTTTTTCTAATTTAAATTCTCTTATTACAGAATCATTAAAATTCCAAGCAGGCAATTCGGTCTACATGAAATGGGGACATGGGACAGGTCTTTCGTGACACAACTAAGCCTGTTCTTTTCAAGGGCAATGTCACAGAAAGTGAATGCTAATTTTACTAATACAGTAAAGGAGGATGAATGACCTCCTTTAGGAGGACGGAAAAGAAAAACAAACTAAAAGCACAACTTCATTTTTTTGCTGTGAAGTTTGTCGTATTTAATTTTCAATTTCTAAACGGTTTATTACAGGGACAGCAATTTGCATAAAAAGATTAAAGATTACATGAAATGACAATGACTGCTCTGAAGCTATAATGTGAACAAAGCAAAAACAGTCTTTGCAGATGCCAAAAGAACTTAAAGGAAATTATTAAAGACATCTTGATAACAGCACACGATGCATACATTTCCCCCAACACTAGGTGTCAGAGTGCACATGCTACTTCTGAAAACGACTTAAAATGTCTCCACTTTCCCACATGAAAGCCAGAGTTCCATGCAAATTAAAAAGGAAAGCTCACAACAGTCTTCTGCTTCATTCTCAAGTACTTCTTCAGAATACAGCAAACAGTTTTTATCAGATGGGAGAACTAAAACCACCAAAAAATTATAGCTCAAGCCAAAACAATTTAAATATCTTTGAGAACAGCTTCTCTAAAGAAATTCAAATCACGTACCTAACATCCTCTTCAACACTGCTGGTCAGGAAGTACTAAGTACACTATACATTGGTTTTAGTTTACACTAAGTTTTAGAAGCTATAGAAACTGACATTCTATTTCATAAATTCATGAAAGCCTACGTGCAATCTATGCGATATGTATAGTTAAAAAAACTTACACAATCAGTTTCCTGTTACTCAATACTTTTTTTAATTCTAACAGTCACCCTTTTCCATTACTTCACGTAACGTATCAGAATGGAAGTAGAAAGGTTTACTAACCCTAAAGGAAGTAGGCTTGAATATTAAGACAGATGAATATCAGGACAAGGTAAGTCGTATGAAAAAATAGATGCAGCCTGTGGATTTTATGGTTAGGTGCCGGTTATCTGCATAATTTTTGGCAAACCTGAGCAGCTGAAGTAGTAGTGCACTGCAGCTCAGATCTACTACCAACTACAGCACAATCCTAGAGGAAATACATTTCCAGTAATTTTCAGTTAATACTAAGTTTAGTTCATACTAAGACTAACTCAAGTCAACAGGCCCAGAGAGGAGTGGACCCGCTTAATTTCCCCCTCCCCCTCTCCCCCCCCCCTCCCCGAAAAGAAGAAAAACAGAAGGCCTGTTGGAGGTTACGGTTTTTCCTTTTTTGTTCCCTCTCTTAGGGAATTTTCTCCCATTTTGTTGCTAAGAGACAATAACGATCGGGTGGGTACTTAACAGAGACAAAAGAAGGTGCCTCGGGAAGATGCGACTGACTACTCTCTTATGTGAGGGTTTCTCTCGGAGGGGCAGAGATACCATGAGAATTGGGCTGGGAAATAAAGGGCTGCTGCAGCTCCGAACTCCCTCTTGCCCTCTCCGCTTCAGAGGAGAACCTCGGAGCTGCTGCCTGGGGAGGAATTAGCTGCCGCTGCCGCTGGAGCGGAAATTGTAAAATGACCAGAAATGCCATTTGGGAATATACTTCTTCTACAAGACAGGTACTAGAAAAAATATCTGGCTATTGTTACACAAGACTATGTATAAATTGAACTTAACTCTACGAAGAAAAAGATACAAAATGAATCAAAAAAGGCAGTAATAAGCAACTCCCTCTCTTCAAAATAAGCAACAGAGAATGAAGAGATGCTGTTTTACAGATTATGTGTTCTACAGATTATGTATTCCAGTTTAACAGACAGTAACTAAGATTATACGGTAATATACTATACTATCGTTTTACATTTGGTAAAACACGGCTGGTCCCATAGTATGTACAGTCAGGAAACAGAAAAAGCGTTACACATTTAAAACAAACACAGTATTAAAGAGAGGGAGAAATTTGCAAACAGATTTTAAAAGATTTCGAGCTTGACCACCTCTTATTTGTAGCTTAAACAATTTATATCAAAAAGAATTATATTCACACATCAAAATTAATGTCCCATGCTTTCTCATGTGATCTAAAATGAATGTAAGCAGTAACTTAGGTTCAATGAACCATCAGTTTAGTAATCAGCAAGATATTAACATAATATGTGTATTTTCAATGTCCCATTCATAAAATTCTAAAATTATATAGGATAGTTAAGTGCAGATTAAGTGAAATTTTGAGAAAAAAAACATGCTGGTCTTTCTCGGGATTATCAGCAGGAAAGAACTAGGACCCTGGAGCAGGTAACTAATGGTGAAATACAAATTGTGATACTTCCTAAAATTTTGTTGAACACAGGCTTGAAACCTGTTTTGAAAACAGAAATGTATCAAAAACAAAGCGCTTACCCATAATTAAGATGCAAAGACATAAGTGGAGTTGGCTTATGAATGAAATACCAACTTGGTAGATACTAAATGCAAAACTGCTGGAAGAAGTGCAAGGAGACTCTTAAAACACTGATACAGTCTAATACATAGTCCTTTTTATTCCCACCCTGGCAGACTCTACAATAGCTTCCTGATCAAAAAGGGAATTTTTGTTTTAAATTTTTATTGATGCTGGCATATCAGTATCTTTTCTTGTGTCTAACTTATTTTGGTGATATAAAACAGAGACAAAATGGAGCTGTCATAAGTCTTCCAAATTTCATAAGACCTTTTCCATTACATAAAAGAATTTTTTTACTTTATAGAAGGAAGGGCAATGAACTACTTTGAATTACTTAGCACTCCAAATGTGAAAATGAAAAGTACGAGGATACTTGGTAAGAAGTTAAATGCTTTCAAAATAGAAGAAATTCGTAGTAAAAATCAAGATGGAGAGTTGTTTTAAGTGAATGTTTTGCACAGAAGTGAAAAGTTTGAAAGAGATCAGTAACAGAGTCACAGAATGAACAAAAATGAAAAGTCTTCTGAGAAGTTTCATAGGATCTTATTTAAATAATAACAGAAACCCCCCAAAATTATTGTCAGTTAAAGAAAGGTTCTGGAATGTATGCGTTACCTTAACAACGGGATTAAGCAGAACAACAGCAGACTTCTTTGTAATAACCTGCTTTGTTGTATAATGATGCTCTATGAGCTGAGGAATAGTTGGAAACCCAGTTCCTTCAAAACGATATTGATTCTGTAGGACGGAAAAGAAAAAAATTATTTCTCTATAAGCAATAATTCGAACAAGAAACTGCAAAAGTGCTTTAACAAACTTCCTTCACTAGTAACAATACAGAATAAAATGTACACTTCTATAGAGTTATTTTAGATACCTTTTCTGACCTATTGAATACCACTTACACTAACTTAACTGGAATGATAGTTAGGAAAATGATAAATTAATAAATGCAAAATTACTGCATCAGTCATTTAAGGCAATATGATAAAATAACGATTTAAATTCTTCATTTAAATAGATAGGCCAGTTAAAATCAAAATTACTACAGAATGAAATAAAAATATTCTAAGCCAGAAAAAACAACACCAACTTCTGAATTATTTCTAAAAACTATGGCAAGGAAACTAAAAAATCTATATGATAAAATAGACAACAAGATAAACAGGAAATACATATCTTAATCTTATCTTCCTTCATTTATTGTCTCCTAAAATTAGTAAATCCCTGGCATAGAATATAGGATGCGTGATTGGTCTTTAATAAATAGTATTTATCAGGAGAGTCTAAACAAGCTAGAGCCAACGGCAAATCATACACAGGCTTCAGAGAGAAATTGGGCAGGACCCTGCAGCTGATTGTAAAACATTATAAAGTCTCTTGCATTCATAAGATTCAGCATCTAGAGTTAGAGAGCTTTTCCCACAAGGCAGTAGCTGCCATAAGCCAGCCTGATAAAGCAACAATGAACAAGTACTGCAATTTTCAAAACTCAGAGCACAGATGGTGCTTCAAGTTCTCACAACTAGGCAATGAACACCTCCACCAGTGGCATGCACTCTTTCTAGCCCCCAGGGCTGAATTCTTTGCATAGTGCATTCTAAATTAATTGTTTTCCTTAAGGGTTAAAGCATTAACTTCCTGAAACATGTCATTGCTGTTGGTAAAGACAGTTGGGTCATGTCAGCTGTTTTTAACATTCACAGATCTCTATCATAAAAATGTTTCCATAGTCTGAATGCTTTGTTGTTTATTAAATAGTGACTCAGCTTTAATTGACCACTAACACTAGTTCCCACTCCTTTCAAATAAGCTCCTGCATACTTCTGTGCTGATGATCCAAAAAACCTGCTGTCCTGAGTCTTCTCAGCACAACCATCACTATTGCCTATTGCCTATTGTTTACTCATTCCAGATCCAGCCACGTGCCCATCTGCTGCCATTTATGTAAAGCCTTCAGAGCAGGCCAGACCTGATCCTTACTAAGATCACTAACAAACAAAAATTTTAAAATGGCACAGCCTTAGATAAGCAGAAGTGAAAACAATGGTAGCCGTGAACAACAGAAGTAAATTTTGATGCTCAAAGCTGAATGATGAATTAATTTATCATACACATATCTGTATCAAGATCAGCCTTTAAAATAATGGTAAAACCAGAGACAGAACACTTACACAACTAAAGGATTGCTGTTAAAACTAATGTCTTACTCTAATCTTCAGAAGAAGATTACTTGATTCAGAAGAAAATATGGAGACCAGTCAACAATCCAAGAGTGTGGTTTGACCAGTCAGAGACCCAATTCCACGCTGTTTATACCAGTAAAAACAAAAAAATCCTTTGTACTAAACTCTCCTTGAACTTGCCTACAAAAACGTTCATGAATAAATCCCTCACTATATGACCCTAACACTCCCAACACCTACTTTCTAGAGTTTAATGAGCTTTTACTCATTCTCAGAAAATTCATCCCATAGGAATGCATACAGAGTACTGAACATCTTTAAGAAAAAAAAGTGTTAACTTCCATGATTGACAAGAAAATTATATAAATTAATCCCAAGAGCAGATTAACATAATGCTTTATCGGTAAATGTACAAGCAAATAGATATCTTGACCTGACAATGCTGGGATTGTCTAAGCTATGCAACATTAAACAGTACCAGTCTTACATTTCAAATGTAACTTCTAAGAGAAAGTACAAAATTATGGAGATAAAGACAGCTTGTTTTGTTTTGCTTTGGTGGAACACCCTTCCCCCCCGTTCCCCACCCCCCAAAAGAAGAGTCAGCTTACAGGTATGTTCCAAAGTAATACTTGGAACTTAGACTTGAAAGTCCAATCCATCTTTTTGAAGATCTACTTGCCACATACAATGATTTGCACAAAATTATTTCACTTAGACCACATATATATTGTACATTTATTTCTGTTGGTCAGATCAGGGAGCACAGTAAGATTCTAGGTACAGGTAATTTTACTGCTTTTATTTTCTCATTTAGTGCCCTGACACATCAAAATACATTAAGGTCATAAAATCAAAATAAAATAAACACTGACTGTGTGTTCACTTCTACAAGGAAAATTCTAGGTGAGAACTAATGAACACTTTCCAGCATGACAAGTATCTATAATCATTAATCTTAGAGAAGCATTCCAACCTCTCTGAAGTTTAAAAAATATCACTGCTTCTCATTAAAAGGAAATAAACCAGGTACACAATATTGAGTTACCCCAGGCATGCTGCATCATCTGAGGATTCAGACAATGAAATTCCCTCAGTGTAATATGATTATGCAATTAAATTTGAGAATTTTTCTGTACGTGGGAAACTTTATTACAAGAGACTGAAAAGACAGCAATACTGAATCAAAACTGAGAATGATTTGCTGCAATTTCATACTTCAAGAAAAATTTCTACCAATGTTATGTAAACTTGTCACATTTTGAATAAGTTTAAAACTATGCAAAGTAGAACAGAAAAATACATACATTAAAAAACCAAGCAATGGATTAAGAAGAATAAAAAGAAATACACTGTATAAAGGCAGATAATAATTAATATATTGTTCATTAAGTCACCCATTTTTTCCTCAGATCAACAAGGAGATCAATTAGAAGCATACACACTGTGTGATATCCAGAAGTGTTTGTGTTATACTGAACAAGAAAATAAGCATCTCAAGCAACAGGGACTTCAATTCCCATATGTATAAAAATCAACACAGATTATTTTCTTCTGCATGGCTGTTTGCATTTTTCTGGAATATGCAGTGGGATCTTTATAGTCTGAATTAGAAGTAGCCTACTTTGCACCAACTACGAAAATGAGTAACCAAATAACCAATAACCAAATGTACGTGCATAAATAAAGACTAACAATTTCCATACTTCAAAACATTTACAAAAACATCTTGGCTTTTCAGTATAAGACATGAGACACTGAATAACCTGATACTTCATACTTTTCCTTTGTTTCCCAAAATGACCTTTTCCCCTGATTCCTGCACTGATGGAAATACTTCCAACAGCTTTCATACTTTAACATAAAGGCTAAATCCATTTGCTATAGTAAGCTATGTAGATCCTAAATTGAATATTCAGTACTATATCAGAGACGTACATCAGCATATTGTATGATAAAGTGTCTCCGTTGTCCATCTGAAAACACAGAAAGGACATATTCACCAGGTTTCCCGTGGCTCTCTCGCACCAAGAAGTCTCCTTGCTGTTTTAACAGCTCCTGGGCTTCTATTCTTGGAATTGCACCATGATACCAGTCTTGCTCAGCCAATGGTTTCTCAGTGGTTGAGATTACATCAAAGAACTTGGAAAAAATATTGAAAAAAAAAGTTACTATAATAGTACACTTTTAGAATTTACTTGTACATGAAAAGTATCACAAACAATAGTTTATGTTTTATGAATCTAAACTACGTATTTCTATTAACCAACAAGATCAAGGCTCTAACACTTGCACAAAAGCATATTGAACATTTTCTTTTCTGTTTACCCGAAAAATCAATATATCAAAAGCAAAAGTTAAGGGAATCATCCACAATACCATATAATTTTTTTAATCTGGCTTGCTATTTCTCATAAGCCATACTGACCAACTCTTTCTCACACATTCTGACATGGTATTCACAACTGAAAATTCATCATTTCTCTATCCAGACAGAAACTTCTCAGACACAAAACTGTAACAAATTCATTCATTCAAAGCATATGAACTGGATAAACTGTTTTCACAGAATTTATCAACTGCATCCCCAAGAATTAATTTTTTGACACTTTTTTCCTAGCATGTACCCTGTAGTGAAGAACACACACCTGGGTGTAGTGTCCTTATGAACTCTATGATAAGAGTTTCTGAAGACACAAAGATTGTATGGAATTATTTTCACTACATGGAATTGGCTACAAATGGAAGCTACTAGCTGTAAGTAGAAGTTAATGAGTTTTAATCTATGATTTCACACATTAATTTCAACATGCCTACATTATTGTAAGAAAACAGTGAAGCAAACTTTATATTTTGTCACTGCCCACTTCAGATTTATTTGTTATGGGCAGGAAGGCAAGCCCTTATTTAAGCTCTATGTAATTCAAAAACATTGCCAGAGCTCATTGAAATTCTCACAGCCACAGTGGTAGAACTCTGACATAACACAGTGCACGTTGTGAGTAGAACAAGCATGTGAATGTTCCCCAGCCTCCTGAATTGCACCTAAGTAACATCATGGAGATCTACATCTCAATGAAGGACCACAGATGCAAGCAAAGCACACCATTCTGAATTAACCTCTGCTATTGCTCTGCCCTGATAAAAACCCAGGTTGGAGGCCATCTGTACATTTTAGCTTTTCCTCAGAAGATACTTAGATTACAATGCCTCACCTAGTCCAAAAAGTACTAGGAATGGTCTCAGACTCTCATGAGCTGACCCAAGAATGGGAATCTATGCAGGAATTCTTGTTTCTAAATATCTGCAATTCTTTACCACTTGCACAAATTTTTAGCTACTAAAAAATGTGTTTGTTGGTTTCTGGTTGCCCAAGGTATACCTCAAAGGACTAGTTTAGTCCAGGATCTTGATGGAAAACTGGAGAACATATTTGAGAACCTGACAGACCCTTGTGTTCTCAGACATCAACAGACACACAGAGAATCATCATGGATGAAATTCTCATCAAGTAGAATTTCAGACCTGAGACTGGAAACAAGCACTATAACCAACAGGTTCACATCACTAGAGTGAGTGTGCTCTGTTACAGAGACAGAGAAAGGAAGGACTATATAAGAAATAACTACAGCTTGAACACAAATTGCAGTGTTTAGAGGCAAAAGCTGTACTCCAAGGTTATGGGTTTATCAGCACAGTGAGCTGCTAAAAAGCAGATATATTGATTGGCCAAGAAGGTAGTCATATCTTTCAATTTCATCGACAGTTAAAAATATCCCAGGTGAAAGCTGTCCACCACTGTTAAATGACATTATGTAATTTTCTTTCACAAATTCCTAAAAGAAAGAGAAAAGCTTTCAGAGTGTTAGATAATGTTATTTACTTGAACACTTATTGTCAAAGATGCTGAGACTGACTTGAAAGAAAACCTTTCCTATGTTCAGAGCAGCAAACCCTTTAACACAGGAGCAGAATCCTACTTGGGAGGGAATGTTCCTAAGGATAAAAGGACAGTACAGGGTTACTAATCTAATTCATGGCCTTCACAAAAGAAAGTTTAAATAAAAAACAACCTGACATGAAATTTATTTTATAGCTTAAGAAGGAAGCCACCAGATTGTAACATCTGCTTATGTACAAACCACGCGCAGGCTGAGGCACCATTCAGACAATCAGGATCAAATCCCGAAACAAAACACCTTAAGAGCCTTTATGACAGAGAAAGAGCTTATGGAAGGAAAACAGCATTTTAGACATAGGTAATGATGGCGTTGTCTATAACCCTATCATCAATTTTCCCTCTCTTTGAAATTTGATTAAGTATTATTTATTACTTTCGAAAGAAGCAGCTGAAATTCCACAAAGTTTTCTCTGTTGATTGTCCTTCATTCTACCTTACCTTTACTTTTTATCATACCAAGGTGGTTTTTCTGATGAAGTAAGTGGTAATTATTCGTCTTGAGTGTTATTAAAATCGCATTATTTTTATGAACAAGTCTTCTGATTCCAACGTATTTTCTCTACGATACAATATTGACCCTGACTGGCTATAGAATAAAACATGGCTGAAGGCCCAGAAAAAACAGTACCAATACAGGATATATATCTACTTTAATATTGATTTCAACTCAGTTTACCACTATTAGGATTAATATTTCTACTGTATTTTATAGCTAGAATTAGATGATAGATTAGTCTTTGAGGAAAATAGAGGAGAAAAAAAGAAGCTACCCACACAAACTGAAATTCCCACCTTCTTTCTTTAAACTCTACTTAAATATCAGGTAGCAAGTTAATATGACAAGTTTATATTCTAGACCTTAATGTTTTACAATCTCATTTGGGGGATGGATCTCTTACTCATTTGTATGTACACTTACAGAAGGACACTCAATGATTCAACANCTCTCTCCCTGTTTAACAATCCATTAAAACATATGCTCTTCTCCAACAGTAAAAAGAAGCAGTCCTCAGCTGCTTCCCTTATTTCAAGAGAAAAACTGAGCAAACAGCAGTGTGTTATTTC
This sequence comes from Rhabdornis inornatus, assembly GCA_013397075.1. Classification (NCBI taxonomy): domain Eukaryota; kingdom Metazoa; phylum Chordata; class Aves; order Passeriformes; family Rhabdornithidae; genus Rhabdornis; species Rhabdornis inornatus. Next base: position 95,140 of record VWZS01001006.1, on the reverse strand, counting down.
TAACTCAAAAAAATTGTGTATTATTCTTGCACTTGCACCACCAATTAAATAAATAATAATGGGGATGATATTTTATTGCACTAATAGTATGCTCAGCATTGTATTTTTGTATATATTCTGAATGCAAATGTTCAGTAATCCCTTATCTTCCATCTTTGAACAAAGAAAACATTTTCTCAAGGTATTTTTCGTCTCACAGTGTAAAACAGTAGCACTGACACAAATGAGAATGTAAAGCAATAAATTTAGGTTGATAATTTGAGACAATACCCTATGGAATATTCTGTTTCTGTGTACCTGGCTCATTCGCACATGCTAATAATACACCATCCGAAACAAGCATTAATTCCACCTATTATCCTATAAACGATAAAAAAAAGTCCTATAAACGAAAGCAGGTGTTTGTGTCAAGTTCAAACGTCCCACACCAAAAAAAAAAAATTATACAGAAGGGCAGAAGCTGGCATTCATGATGCAGTTTGTTCAGACTCTTCATTCAGATTATTCACAGCATTTCACTACTGGTACATGAAGGTTACCCCCACTGTTGTGTTTCCTCTCCTCATTTGATTAAACTTACTTCTCTTGCTGTTGTAGAAAACTGGCCTGTATCTTGTCCAAGAAAAACTACCTGAATCTCCCGTATAACTTCTTACCTTCTCATTCTGAGAGCATATATAGAATTCCAGTGTCAACACAGAAAAGTAAAAACTCCTGTTCACTTTTAGAACGGCATGGTTCCCCTATGACTTTTTTCAGATGACATACAAAAAATTAGTCCTCTCTAATTCATACAAACAAAATTCAATTTATCCCA
>VWZS01001006.1:64857-93937 GCA_013397075.1 Rhabdornis inornatus | reverse complement strand
AAGTTTTAAGTACCGGTTTATATATTTAGCAATTAAACATGGTTACATAGTTGTCAGCAGGAGACAGCTGATCACATTTAACAGCTAAGTACTAATTCGTGAAGCAAATATTAGCTGTATACAGTCAGCTTTTCTAACACACACAAAATCACTAAATCAAAATACAAAGCAAAACTGAAAATTGGCTAGTTTCTATATCCTAACTCTGAAGTCATTTACATGTCATTTAAGATACAGGTAATCTAGATTGCACTTGTTACTCAGATTTTACTTTCTGACTCAAATGAACCAATGCCAATCTTACTTCTTCCAAATACATTCCAAGGTTTCACCAATCCTATCTACCATGTATCTACAGCCAGATTTACATCAGCTTCCATGGAATGAAAATCAGAGTGTGGCACATAGGTTATTTAAAATCACACTTTAAGCCAATTGACATTTTGACATAGACTTTCCCTGATTTAAAATAAATGTTTTATTTTGATCTTCCTCTCGAGATTTTTTTTTCTCTTCCAATTTTTCTCTGAAGCAGTTTTAGGTAGGTTTTTTCTGTGACTTCTGGAAGGTTTTTGGTTTATTTTGAAGTCATAAGTTTTATAATGCATAGAAATAGAGATGAATGCTGTATCTCACCTACATAAAGAACAGAGGTCACAGAAATACACATTTTTATCAATTTTTGCTATGAAATGCTGCTTTTTTACAACAACTCAAACTTTTATAAAATGAAAATCACAATAATGTGGAGATTTTAACATATTTGTTTAAGGATATTTTAATATTTTGGCAAGGCTTTTCCTGTTACTTTTCAAATGTCACACAACTTTCACATTTTTCACAGGAAAAGCCTTTTCATAGGAAAAGCACAGTTGTGCTGTGCACATACGTATACATATGTGTATACACATATGTATATTTAGATGTATGTAATTATTATCTCTTCTACCCACTCTGAATGGGTGGAAGAGATAATAATTCTCTTTATTTTTCTCTATGAATTCTTTAATGGGTCCTTGGATGCAAACCTGCAGTATAAAATAGAAGACCTACTGCTTCTGAAATCTTCTCAAGAATGCTACTTTAAGCTTATATTTTAGATTACAAGATTACAATTAAAAGGTAATTTTAAACAATTTTTAAAACTCTGCCCAACTTTCTTGCAGGCTTTTTTTTTTCTGCTTGGTTTTTGAGTTGCTGTTTTGGTTTGATTTTACGTTGGGAGGGTTATGGTGATCACATGTTCAAGAAAAAGGCAGAAAAAGGTTTTCAAGTAGAATCTGATGTATCCCTAAGTAGGTGCTCAAGGATTCTAACTAATCTTGCAAGCTTTCATATGAAACAAACAAAAGGAAATAAAAAAGTAAAAGAAACAAGGACGTCTGTCCACCAATTACAGAATTTGAACAAAAGCTCACTATACCTTAGAGATACTCAAAAACCATTTTTAGTGGGGTTTTAAGCAAGATTTATAACACTTAGTTACTTAAATAGTACCAGAAGTAGTTGCAATAGTAACAATATGCTTATACATTGGAACATTTTATAACAAATATGGGGAATACAACTATTGCAACAATTGGTAAAACACATATGGCCGTCTAACCTACTACAGATTATTATCATATAGGCATTTCAAGAAAATGAGCTTCACTGGGAAGAAAATTCTGAACAATATAGCATCACTCTGGGAGCTGCAAAGAATATACAAACTCCGATTCTCCTAAAGCGTAGCAAATTGTTCTGACATACCATTATACCATATTATCCTGTATGCTGATCGATCAGAACAGTGTTTATGTAACATCCTTGTAATGTAAGTTTTGTCCATTCAGATGGAAATGCACGATGTTTCCAGAAAAAATAAATCTTATTTAAGCCGTAGAAATAAAAGAATATATCACAACACTACAGTATTGGCACTACTTACCGATGACGAACCCAACATGGATTTTGGAGACCTTATGATTCCAGCAATGGAATGACGTATAGTGTCAAATCTTGAGACTTTATCCTTCTTGTCCTAGGAGAAAGGCCAGAATCTTCAGTGAAAAAAAGCATAGGATAATTGATTTATTGGAGAACGTGCAATATAGAATCCTGAATTTCATTTAAATAAAAGACAGGGGCTGAATGCTACTGATAGAAGCAAGGAAGTAACATCAGCAGGATTAAGCTCAGATCAATTTAACCACTTACAAATTCTGTATTTCCTGAAATGTTTTGTACAATTATTTTAAGTATAAAGTAAACTGAAATTCTTCTATACCCCAAAAATGAGAGACGTAACTCTCAGTTCTCCTGAAACACCTGTCATTTTAAAAGGACGATGACTTGAAAATATGAAATAAAAAACCCCACATATCAAAAAACTACATATGTGCATTATCCTTACTTAATACATCTTAAAGGTTTTCACTCTTTATTAGCAGGTTCTTCTCTAACAACAGACTACCCGTAAATATTAGCACCCACTGGTGCAAGTAATAGGAGCCATTTACCTTCTGGCATTACTGTAAACTGTAAGTGCAGCCACTGTCTGGATTTAAAATTCTGCAAGAATAGGGCTCTGACTGAACACCGAAACAGCCTTTAAGGGTCTCTAGTTCAGCAGAAGTCAACATAAACTCCAAGGTCTCATAAGCTGACTCATACTGTCCAAAGACTGTATCTTTCTTCACCTCTTACTATCAGCCCTCAAATTAATAACAACCTTCAGAAAAAAGTACTTTTAACATGGACAAACTGAGTTTATTGCTTGTAAAGCACCTTTAGAAACAGCAAAGACACTTCAGTGAGTACTCACAAAGTAAATAAACTTGAAGCAGAAAAATCACATGTTAACAACCTCACTCTAATTAGCTTTAGGTTAACTAAACTGTAAAAGAGTGATTATGAAGACAGACTACAACTGTTTGCCAGTGTTGCAAAGAAAAACTGCTTCCAAGTTTCCTTCTTGGAAATGTACACCTTTGACAGAAGAAACCAAAAATCTCATAATGTAATAAATGCAGCTTCGGTTTATTCCAAGACTTCCAAACAAGCAACAAAATGTATACGTTCTCTACACCAAGGTCAGCAGTCTTTGAAAATTATTTCCAAATAGAGTTTATTTTACAAGTTAAAGATCATCTTAGCAAAATAAAGCTATTTATTTGGTAGCAGAGGTCTGCAATTTGTATGCTATTGAATAAGAGTGCAAAGAAATACTCATTATATGTGCCCATTTACTCACCAACATTTTTATATATTTTATCAAACTCAAGTATTGTCATATACCAAATAATTTAATTTTAATAAAACAACTCTGTGCTGAAACGTAATTTTTATTCTTATGATGCTGCTGAATTAAACTGCTTACACAAAAACAAAGCCAAAAACAAAGAAAAAAATCCCAGCAAAAAAAAAAATTAAACAAAACAAAAACAAAAAACCAAAAAATAAAAAAACACACACACACCAAAAACAAACAAACAAACAAAAACAAAAAAACCAAAACCGAAACAAAAAACCCAAACAAACAAAACAAACAAACAAACCAAAAAAGGCAACACAGAAAAACCCAACAAAAAACCAAACAAACCCAAACCAAAAAACCTCATTAACAACTAAGACACAAAGTCTGTATTTGCTTGTGTGCTGGTTGTGGAACGATCCACTCCGCACACCTCTTCAGAAGTGAGCCATGAGATTTAACACCAATTAAATGTATACTTCTTACATAACAGAAGAAAATAAGTTACCAAAAGATTCACAAATTCTACTTCATTTCCCACAACCAAAGCTCAAGAGTTCTCTTTCTAGTGGACACTTAATTGCCTGCTTATCTAATGACAACATCAAACTACAAGTAAGGTTCTACATTCACCAGTTTCTCCTTAACAAGAAAATATTAACTAGAGGGAGCTTTTTTGACTCAAAATACCAGACACAAGGTCTGGAACAACTTTGATAAGCACCACTGAATGACATACAGAGGCAAACAGTTGCATTAAATAGAGTGAGTATTGAAATGTGGATTTAAGGGATAAACTTTGGCATTGTTCAAAATCGAGCACATGTCCTGTTCCAACTGCAATACATTTATTTAGCATTTCCAGAGCTCTTTTCCCTGACATCTTGAAACAAGTCTATATCTTACAGCAATGAAGATTTAGAATTTGTCTACACAGCAGGCACAATCAAACATATGACAAAACATATCTGTAGCCAGTGCTGACTTTATTCCATTCAAGTATTTTTAGGGCAATCTAGATAAAACTAAAGAGATGTAACAGTGGTCTTCTACTGACTTTTTCTGCCATCTTCTAAGGCAGCTGCAGCGTGCCTTAGAAGAATGCATTTGATCGTGCAGGAAACCTCTTTTTCATTCACAATAGTATATAAATCAGTATAAAGGGATTTTTTAATGCACATTAAGTATATATCTTTTTCTAAACTAGTGTAAAACTGCAACTCAGAACAACCCGTCTACTTATTTTTAAATGTATGTATTTAAGTACATGTGTGTACAATCTTACTAGTTCTATCAGGGTGTTACTGTAAGTCTGATTTACAAAATAAAAGCAAATACATATCACAGCTATCTTTCAGCCACATCAAATTTTGAACCTCTCAGTCAAGCCTCTCTCAATTCAACAAAGGACTTAGTAGGTGAAAGAATTACCTCAGAGTATTAGGTAATTTAACTGAAGGAACCTAGCAGAGAGCAGAAACACTATTTGCTCAGAAAGGTCATTACAATTCCACACAGTGCTCATTCCAACAGACATCATGTCACCAAACAGAACAAACACGCCAAATATGTAGTCATGACAGAAGTTTCAAAGTTGTAAGACACATGACTATCAGACTAACAAATCTGAGCTAGACACTGGAAAGGAATTAGGAATTCTGCTTCAGTGATACTATAGAAAGCATTATGGAGTAATATACTTAACTAGCATATACAACACAGCTACTAAAAGCACATTAACTGATTCAGTTTCAGTTCAGCTCAAATTAATTATTTTCAGAGATATCAAGAAAATGGCAGCATGATTTCTCACTATTTTATACATCACCAATCTTACTAGAAAGAAAACACCTGGCCATAATATTTGGTCATAATATCTTACACAGTAACTGAATTACTACAGAAAAAATTGTACTCTACCATAAAGAAGCTCGGTATGTATGCAAACACAAGTTATCATCAGAAAACATTTTAACCTATTTCTTTAAGTGTGTTTAAGTGTGTCTTTTTACTATGTGTTCCCATCTGTGTCATGGGAACACATAATAAAAAGAATTATGAAAAATGCATTACAGTATTTCCCTTGTTAGGACTAGCCATGTTTCTAAAGACTCCCCAGAATTAACTTAAATTAATTATTTCATAAACTAGATATAACTGAGGAGGGGGATATCATCAGTTTTAACAATGATAAGGTGCAGGATGAGATGCCATCCCACTCACACCACGGAGATGCCCAGAGCTTGGGGTAGGCAGGCAGGTCAGCCAGAGAACACCTGAAAGAACACCAGGAAATTTCAGCCACTCCAGACAGCTTCACTGGGAGCACACTGAAACACATCTATGCTGATGCAGACAGCTGGGGAGTAAACAGGAGGAACTGGAGATATGCTCACACTTGAAGGGCTATAACCTTACTGGTATCACTGAAGCATGGTGGGGCAGATCCTATGGAGTGTTGGAACAGAAGGATACAGGCTGTTCAGTTTTCTTTCCTTCTTAAGAGGGGAAACAATTGCTTCAGCTTTTTTCCAGAGATGTCACAATAGAAGACAACCATTCTGACACTCTTAACTTCATCTTCCATTCCTTCTCTTCTCACAGGTGACAGAAAGGAGAAAAGAAGCATAAGAACCAAAAAAGAAGCACAGGATTCAGGTCAGTTGAAAACCGTGAGTGAAGCACTTGCTATTTTACTTGAGGATTTCTTCAGTTGCATCTTTATATCTGACCAGAATCTGGGCTTCTGTGTTTCCTATGTTCTCTTTGGGGAATCTTGTGCAGTGTGAGGTCCTGTGTGTTCTAGTGGATTTTTCACTACAATCTATGGTCATGCCCTACAACTGATACATTCCAGTGGGCAACAGTCTCCCATTCGACAAGCACACAGTTCTGTCACTGAGCAAAATCACTGCAAATCTTAAGAGTGTGTGAGAAATAAAACAATATACCCAGCAGAGTGACACAATCAAAAAGACAAGCCAGATGAGTCATAGTCACAACAGTATTTTCCATGAACATAAGCATGACAAAGCAACAGGAAAAAAGATTTTGCTTAAATTGAACTGCGTGATGTAGAGGTCCAGAAGAGTTTTTTAGCTGTATAAATTCAGGATTTGGGCTATATTTTAGATTATATGATGAAAGAAAAATAGTCTATACTCTTTTTAGAAAAGCAAAGAAGTAAGCAGCTATAGAGAGATCTAAGATAAAGATAAAATAGAATTTATGCTTCGGAGAGACAATCAAAGGTGGAGGATTATCAGCAAGAGACAAAGGACAATGCAGCATGAATTGCATATTCCTAGAACACTAGCCAGCCATGCATGTACAGTGATATAAATAAGCCCATACTCAAATATTTTTCCATTAAAAGAAAAAAACGCCTTATGAGTCAGATGTGAACTGTCCACATGGATACAGAAGTTGAATGTGGGCTTGCAAATTAAATCACAGAACTTTCACAGGAAATTTAGAGGAAATGTGATGATGACTCTCCAACTGAAAGGGAAAATGCTCTCAGAAGAAAAGGAGATTTCAATTACAGTAACATTATCAGTGATATCCAAAGGATGAGAGTGATATCACTGTTTCTGTGATTTGGCTAAGGAACTGTGTGGGAATTACAAACACAGAGAGCTCCCGGGGCCTCGTGCATACAGGCTTAGAGATAGAGATGGATACAATGTTTGACCTAAGACCTTGGAGAAAGCTTAAAGAATTAGAACACTGAAAGTGAAACAGACTTAAAACAAGAATCTAAGTTTGCAGTTCAAGTAGAAATATGTTTTAAGCAAATAGAAATACACAGCATGTAAGCAAAGCAATATGTTAAGTAAGAGAATACAAGATTTTAAAGTTTACCAATAGAACCCTTATAAAGTTAGTTAGAAGCTTAAGATGTATCAGTGTAGGTTTGTGAAGTGTTATACGATTGGTTAAAAAATGAAGCATGGCGGCAAAGCCATGAAAAGTAAAGCGATTAGTGATTGGTGTAAAAAGATGCTAACAAGTTTCGTAGAAGTATGTGATTGGCTAAAAAACTAACATAAGGCACTGTAAAAAAGAATTAGGCAGCTTCCGATATTATGGCATTAAATGTAACACCTTTAATGTCTCACCCTTCTATGAGACTGATGCCATGAGGCAATAAACCATCTTTTAAAAAGCCTCTCAGTTGCCCCCTCTCTCATGATTTTGATCTGCTAGAACTGGTCCTCAGAGATTTTGATGAAAACTATTTCAGTACAGTACAAGGCCTCTAAGATAAAATCAGACAGGGAAATTCCAGCAGCTACTGCAAACGGTATGTTCAATGAACATACAGATGAAGCTGGCACACAGATAGCATCTACCAGAGCAATTAATAGTTTTCGTAAAGTGAATGCTAGCTTCCTTTCTTGTATGAAGATACACTTTCCCTGATGAAAAAGGTGCTGAACAACATTCATCTAAGGCTTCAAATTTAGAAAATGGGCAGAACAAGGAATTTTTTTGGTTTTTTGAAGTCTTTAGAAGTATGGTATGGGAATGAAGTTTTGTGATTTACAAGCAGGAACTTTTCAAAATAGAGAAAATACCTTTCTGAAAATGATCGTCTGCATTAGTAATTTCAGTAGTGGAGATCAGAAGTTAATGAGGAACGGCCCCAAAAGCATATACTAACCACAAAAATCTTCATGTGCCTGTTTTATAGATATTAGCACTTACTGAAAGAGATGTAAGTGCTGACATATTAAAACTTCAGCATACAGCAGAACATGGCCAATATCCCTGAAGTCTATGATTTGATTTCAGAAATAAGACTAATGTTTTTCCTCAAAAGACTGCTCTCTTTTTTTTTTGTCCCATTTGTGATAGATCTAGGTATCTCAGAAACACCATATGTAGAAAACGAGATAAAGAATCATGCCATCTTTGCCAAAAAAGACAAGAGTATTTCAAATGACTAACACGGCACTCACACACAAAACAAGTTGCTGGCTGAATATAAGCTGATAACTTGAGTTGAGTAGATCACCTCTTTGGAGTCCCCTTTCCAGGAATTATAATATGCATTTTCTTAGTTTACCATTATAGATATCTAGAAGTGTGTAGAGCCATGTAGATATAATAGAGTTATTAAAAATTTAAATATTCAAAGCTAATTAAAAATATCTCAAGTACACAGTAAAACCAATTAAAAAACATAGCTATTCAAAAATCATTTTATGATAATGCAGCATTTTCTTTTTTAAACACAAGTAACACCTTCCAAAGCAGCAGAAATTATGCATAATTGATGTACACATATTGTAAAACACAGCACTGGATGCAAATTAACATTCCCTATCCTGAATTGCAAGGGGTAGCCTGAAAAACAAAACTTACTAGGTGTGAAATTTGAGTTATATTTCCTCAGACCAAAGGCATATCCCTGACTATGCCAGTGGAGTAATAAGCTGTAAGAAAAGAGAGTGACAATTCTTCAGAGCATGTCTTTGTCCTCTGAGGATCTGTAGTATAAGATCAGACCTACTAGTTAAGATGTGATGTTTCTACATGCAACAGTCATGGAAGGATATTTTCAGCTATTTTCTGAATCCCTATAACCTATTACAACGCCCTACTGTAATAACCAGTCGCACAACTTAATTATACATTTTTGAAGAACATGTTTGCTTGCTTTGAATCATTTGCCTACTGTGTTTTTTTGATGAGCCCTACTTCTTGCTTCTGCAAAGACAGAGAACAGTCATTATTCCTTATTCACTTCCCTCACTTATCCCCACACCCAACATACTGAACACATCCATATTACATTCCCCTTCACTGCACTTCTCAAGTCTGTAAAGCTCAATCTACTTATTCACTAATTCTACAGAAGTGCCTCCACAGATCTGATCTTGTCTTCCTGAATTCTCCTACATCAGTTTTCTAATTAAGGGAGCTGAAAATATAATTGGTTACACGAAGCCAAATTCTCCTGTGGTACTTAGCCAAAGGACAGTTTGCATTAAGAGAAATGCTACTTAGATACTGAAAAAAGCAAAAACTTCACAATGAGGACAGTGATCAAATACTGAAACAGGTTTCCCGGAGAGACTTCCATCACTGGAGATGCTGGAACCTCAACATGCATAAGGCATTTTGCAGCCTGATATAACATTAAAGATGGCCCTGCTCTGAGCAAGAAGCAGGACCAGATGGACCTCCTGAGATCTTTCCCAATTTAAATTATTCTGCAGTTCTAGGGCATCTGGGAAGTAGGTGCACAAAAATTTATACTACAGGCTGGTCTCCAGGAATGTAGTAACACAATACGATGTTAATATTAAAAGTTTTTAAAAGGTTGTTAGAAATAATATGTACAATTTGTAACGAGTTCAGGAATTTATTCAACTTACTATCAAAAACATTTATTTTCTTTCAAAATCAAGCTTTTTTCTCTTATAATTACTTTTAACCATTTCGTTCCTTATATACCACATCTTGAAGTTACAACAGAGGCTAGGAAGTAATTTTTTTTTTCCAGGAAAACAGCAGTAAGAAGTATTAATCAAGAGATTGGTGAAATATTTGGAGACAAAAACCTGAAAAATCTTTGGCAGATTTTACTTAGGAAAGGTTCAGACATCAGTAAACACTCTGCATAAATAGATTAATTTTTAAAAAATAATTATCTACAATATGATTGAGCCTTTTGTTGGGGATTGGTTTTTCTTTTACTCATTGCCTGTGGAATTTTTCCCATTGAGCTGCTAAAGAAGCACTGATGGCTAAGTACTTGAGATAGGGGACGGGGAACCCCTCTGGTTTTTGGGAGTTTCTTGTTGGAGTCAGTAAGTCAGGGGTCTCTCTGAATCCTTCAGAGAGAGATCAGAATGCAGGGATTGAATTAAAGCTTTTGCATGGAATGAGTAAATGAGTAGATGGAATGAGTAACTGAATAGATGGAGTAATTAAGTAAGTAAGTAGAATAAGTTTTAAGTGCTTTTAGTGAGTAAAAGGTCTTAGATGCCAGAGAAGTAACACGTGTTCTAGCAAAGGTTGANACTGCAACCACCGCCACAGCCCAGCCGGGAGCTGCCTCTTCTGCTGCTGCTGGGCCCCGCACCCCTGCCCTGCCAGGACGCCCTGCCATTCCAGCTCGCTGTTTCCAAGCATCCTGCTGGAGCAGCGGGACCGGCCCCGCCCCGGGGCTGGTGAAGCAAAGCCTCTCCTTTCCAGCCCTTCCAGTCTGGGCCCAGCCGCCATCACCGCGTGCTCCCCGAGCCCGCGCCACAGCGCCCCCTGCAGGCGCGCGGGGATCATCGCAGCTGCCCCGCCCACCGGGAGCCACCAGCGCCCCCTGCCGGCGGTGACGGGAACTGCACCGAGGGGAAAGTGCCCGCGGCCGAGAGGGCTGAGCTGGGTTCCTGTTCTGCTTGGTGTCAATGACACAGCTGGTGCTGTTTGTGTGCCTTCTTGCACGTTCTAGCAAAGAACTGTTATTCCTATCCTCATATCTTTGCCTGAGAGCCCCTGAATTTCAAAATTATACTAATTCAGAGGGAGGGGGTTTACATTCTCCATTTCAAGTGAGGGCCTTGCTTTCCTTGGCAGACACCTGTCTTTCCAACCGAGACACCTTTGCTTTCTTTTTTTGAATCCCTTTCTATCATAATAGAATGTATGTTTAAGTTGTCTGCCCTGTCTTCTGTTTTAATTAAGAATTTCAGAGGGCTAATTTTTCAAGCTACGTATGAAGCATCAGGGAAATGTCACCTTCATCTTTTAAATAATTAGCAAATCTTCCAAACACACAAACATGTATTAAACATCTTGATGAAAGTCGAGCACCTCATAATGGCGGTTAGGAATAATGTTTCCAGAAACACAGTACATTTTAACTCTTATATATACACCTAATAGCTTTTTTATTTTTAAAAACATGATACTTCGATATCACCACATTATCATCAAGAATGTCAACAGCTCTCTAGAGGAAAAGATGACTAAATGCACCTCAACATCTAAGCTGAGGCACTGAGATCTTGTATAAAAACTGTTTTTGTCGAAGAAAAAAGTAGCCAGACAAGGGCTTTTACAATGCAGATAGGCCCCTGAAATTAAGTATTCCTTCTCTGCTTAATGACTGCATCTCTAAACCACTAAATCCCAAGACACTTCCATTCATTGATTACATAATGATGCCAAGTAAATGATACCTGATTTCAATAAAGGCAATTCAACAAACCAATTAAGACTTTAAAAATCTTGCAGACAAATTTAGAACAAATAAATACTTTTTAAAAATTAAGTTTAAATGCTATTACCATATTTAACTGTAGAAACATAACAGGAAAAATTAAAACCTCCATCGTTTAAAAACCTCAGGCTTGTCTGTATATTTTTAGATACGATTTCAAGAGCACTGTTATTAATCAACAATGCAATTATTAACTGAACGAACAAAAAATTACTAATTTTGAAACAATTATTTTACTTGTTTCAAGTAATAAAAAACTATAAAATTTCAGTCTGTACATCATTTGCTATATATGAAAGGGAAGTACCTTTTCATGGCATGGTCCTTCTCTTCCTTGTCTGCCATTGCCACATTACAGTAACAGATCTCCAAACATACCCACAAGCTCTCTCTTGCTATAATTCTGTGTAAACTCATGAAGTTGCAATGGGAGAACATAAAACAGATTGCACTCAGTGCTCATAGTTGTACTGCAGTACCTAATGTTCACAAAAGCAAGCAAGCCAACATCTTATATCCAGTGGCAGCTCATAATTCAAAAAATCAATGGCATGAAAAAAACCAATGGTATGATGAACTGGCTGCTGGTGACAGTCAGCATCTGTCAAGACAACATGCACAACATTCAGGCTGTGCTGCTGCTGCTTCAAGAAAACCAAGAATCACAAGCCAAAAAGCAGTGACTAAACGTGCATCCACAAACCATTTCAACATAAATACTCTTAAGAGCATTTTTGAATCAAGCTAATTTTATTCTTTAATACTGCATACATCCAGTTGAAATAGTTTCAGGTTTTTAGGACCCAAATTCTCAGAAAAACAGAGAAATGCAATAATGCTTTGTGTTTTAATCCAGATCAACACTACAGTTGCCATCTGAAGTGGTAAAGTCTTCAACCTGAAATAAGTTTTCAAACTGGTTATATACACCTATGCACACAAAGACTAATCTTGCCATCCCCCTTTCAAGTTAAAAAAGAAAAACAAAACAAAACAAAACAAAACCTGAGCTAGAATGAAGATTCTTGCTAAGGTAATGGAAAAAATGGATTTTTTCCACACAGACACATGTTATGCAGCATTACTCCTACCTGAAAAACTGCATCTCTAACTAGATTGTAATAAAACAGCAACTGAAAACATCAGTATTCCTCCATTAGAGATGGGAATTAGTGCAGAAAATAACTTTTATGTCCTGAAGTTTTCATAGACTCATTTATTCACAGAAACAAGTATAAAGGTAGAGTGTGGTTTTGGCACTTTTTAAAATATTGCAGTATTCTGTAATGGCATTTCCTCAATGGAATGGTGAAGTTTTACATGTACAGTAGTTAGCTTCAGTTTTTAAAAAGTTAACATCAAACTTCTCACTGGTAAATATTACTCAAGGACTAAGAGAACTTCATTACAACTACTGACCTAATAAAAAGAACTAGAGTCATCACTATATGGGCTGATAACAAAAAGCCACAGGTGAAGAACCTCTAGGCTACATTTTACAAGAGGCATGCAAAATTTTCCAGTGAAAGTGCCTGAAGAACTAAGCTATGCATACAGTACTCAAGACAATTAACGCGGCAGATTAAGCAAATCCAATGTCCATGACACTTTTCCATGAGGATCCAGAGTGGTAAACATAAAGTCTTGCAAAAAAAATATCCAAAATACCTCAACTCCTAATGTTCTCTGCAACAGTCCGTAGCTGAAGTAAGGAAGTGATGAAGATCACCCACAGCTACCACAAGGTATGTTGGTGGATTTCTGAAGAGCAGTGTGTGTGCCAAAGAATGCGATCTGGAACTTGAAATTGTCTTTACTAGCTACTAACTTAAAATAATAGTAATAGGCTTGCCAGAAATCCATATATACTTACACACCCTACAGCCCGAGAAGCACAAACCATTCTCCTTTTCTCATTACAACCTGTGTTGGCTATTTTAAAACTCTAAAACCCTGAGACAGGAAGCCAAGCCACATCTCAGCAGAGAACAAAACATAAACTGTTCTCAATCTTTTATTCCAAATCTGCACAGGCAAAGCTTCTCTGGTCTCACTGAGTACAATGGCATCAGTATCTTGACAAAATGTGATCTAATATAGCAAATCTATATAGCAGTTTGTAAGTCGGGGATTATAAATCAGCAAAGAGGAAAATTACAGCTATGAGCTGCAAGCAAGTGATTTATTTCAGCCATGGAGGTTAGTTAAAAGATGCTCAAGTAAAGTACAGGGAATACAGAACTAAGGTAATAGGACAGTGAGAAGGACATTTGGGGAGGGCTTCTTCCTAGAGATTCTGAAAAAAAAAAAATAAAATTTGCCTGACCTCAACTCAAGCAAAGGTTCCATCCAAAACATGATTTTCTAATGAGAACTGCATCTCTTTAGAGTTCAGCATTTTGTATCCAAAGAAGACATGGAAACACAACTGAATCAACTAACTGGACGCTGTACCAGCTGCATAAAGGGAAAACTAAAGCTATGGGAGCAAGTACTTTGTGCATCAGACAATGAAGCAGCTGATGCTGCTTCCAACTGTGCCAGCTGGGGATTAGTCAGCCCAAAATATATCTAAATGCAGTATTTATAAACATAGCATGAACAGACTATGGCATTTGTTAGTGACTGCACTTACCACACCGGTCAATTACTTTAATTAGAATGCACTACTCATTAACAGGAGGAATGACAGTCATTCCAGATCTCATTAAATATATTCAAACACTGTTGGATCGGTTGGTTTTCAGCCATATTTACACTCAGCAATGCTGGCTAAAGATTAGTGCCTTACAAAGCCAGTGGTCTTAGGCATTTAAGTCAAGAAAGTCTGGTTCCTGGAAGGTGTTAGATGTATTGAAGCAGCTGTACCCTGAACAGCTGTTGCGGAAGCAGCGGACAAAAGTCGACATGTAAAGAAGAGTAAGAACAGCATCACTATATTGCATGACCTTGAAATCCATAAACCCTCCTACAGTTCACAAGACACCAAGAACTTAATATCCAATAGCTGCAGGATCCCAGGCTGCACGCAGGGACCTGCAGCCCAGCTTCAGCAGAGGTCCATGCCAACTTACAGAAAACACTGTTCTCTAGGGGGATGAGGTGGGGAAACCCCCAAATTTTCCCGTAACTTCAAAGGAAGTTCTTACAGGTGGGAGAAAAATCCTGTCTATCCAGCCAACCACCACGTCATTGTATCAGAGGGGCACTGTCTTTATGTTTGTTATCACACTGCTCTGACTGGTACAAGGTAACATTTCTTCAATTCTGCCCTCAACACACTGGCATCTACGAATCAAGATTCCCTTTTTAATTCATTAACTGGCTTGAGCTGACTCACTGACTGGCTCTAATGAAACCACCTGCCAAATGCTGTGTCAAGCACCAAGAAATAACATTACATGTTATTTGATCAGGCAGGATGTGAAGCCTTCTTCTTCTGCCCATAAGCAGTGTTACTAAATATGGACTGGTGATCGTAAGCTGTTTGGAAAATCATACTGTGTGAGTATGCATTTGTTTTATCACAATAAAACAAAGTTTCATATAGTTGACCCTGAAGAGCTTCACTCAGCTCAGGGACATAGCAAGTTCTTAGCCAGATCCACATTTACGTTAGAAGTGTTAAGCAATAAAACCGAACTTTTCAAAACTGGAAAGAGCTTGCAGCATGCCTAGATTCAAATTTGATCAGGTATTTCTGTCAGACAGCTGTTTGGCAGGGTAGTCAGAATATGATGTTTGCTTTTGGTTTTAACAGATACTTGTTTATGCACAAATCAGCCTGCATGTTAATAGATAAAATACTAGACCAACTTTGTGACAGCCTGAGCACAACTTGAGCACCATAACTGAGGTAGATGTAATGAGTAATCTTTGCAGGGTGCCAAAACAACACATATCTGCCAATTTAAACAACAGAACAAGAAAAATGAAAACCCTCAAAATTGGCAGTGTTCAAATTCTACTCTGAGTAAAGCCTATGGTCCACTGAGCTCATGTATAGATCACAGCCACAAACCATAGACACAAACAGATTATTTTGAAAATATAGACATCACGGAGGACAGAATCAGTGTGTAAGTCACAGTGATGGTACCAAGTAAAAGACTTTAATCCTATTCAAGCTGAGGTTCATAAATTTATCCAGCATGATGAGCCAAAATAAATAAGGCAAGACTTCTACAGAAATGCTTATTAGTTAGTCATTAGTTATTAGTTCAGTCAATAGATTATCTTTTTTTACTTCAGTCATTACTTATTAAAAAGGGTCTGAACAACCAGGCAGTGTTCCCTCAAAGTTCCTAAGTTGTACTTATTTGGCATGCTCCAAGCTGCTTGTTGAATCGAAGACCAGTCTCCTCTGTTACAGAAGAAACTTCTTTGGTACCCACACCCCCCTACCCCTAAAAAAAATCAATAATTTCTAGTTTATGGGTATAGTTATACATGATTCAATGCATCAGCTTCTTAAAAGATATGTTGAAGAAAATAACTGATGAAATAATTCAGTCATGTTGGTTGAAAATCCTATTTTTCCTCACTATTTTTATTACATATTATAAAGATACAAATTTCATTATCACACACTTTCTGAGACAATGCCAAGATCAAATTGTGCATACAATATCCACATATTATACATATTATATACACAATATACATATTATACATATAATATACAAATATCCGCAAAACCAGTGTTAATTTACATGTTATATACAAAAATCCCTACGGAGAGAACACATCAAATAGACAAAAGCAACAGCACCTGAAGCAGACAAAAACCTTCCAATACACAGCCACAGCTTTGGATACTACTACAAAACACCCTGAGAAGAAAACAACTGCATTTTTGTCAAAAAGCAACTTCATTGGCCTGTACAAAAATTACTCTAAAACAAAGTATTGCTTCATTAATGGTACTGGAACTTGAATCATCAGTAAGTGAGCACAACCCCACTGTAACAGGATCCTATTAGGTAGGAAATGTTCACAATTCCCACTTGTAGGTTTGTCTTCCCCCCACATCCTACAGAGAAAACAACGTCTCCCCTTTATGCTATAATAGCCAACAAATTAACATAAAAAACTGAATTTATGTCAGCTGCACTGAACTTTGATTTTCCTTGAGGGTTTCTTTTTCAGACTAACAAAATACAAGTGTACCTAAAAGGTTTTTGTTTTTTCTAAACCCAGAAGTTACTGCTTTAACTTTTCTGGTTTTATAAACAAGAAGTTATTTTGTTAGGGGTTTTTTTTGTTTCACTGTTTCTAGCTCAGAAGTTACTTCTAAACTTGTTTATTTTTAGAATTCTCCAGATATATCTTCTCTCACTTAAAAGTCATACAAAATTCTGCATCCTCTTTCAGTACAATCACCTATAGCCAGCTCAGTCACATCAGTTCCTTCTGTACTGCAACATTCACTGCATTACAGTGAATTCAGAATAAATCATTATCATGTTCAACTGCTCTAGACAGCAGCTAGCACAGAAGACAAAAATGTCAGGTTAACATGATACATAAACTGTCAAGACTGTCAAGCATCTCATTTTAGCATCCCCAACCCCTAACTAATATATTTGTGTTTCCATTTTTCTCTCTCTCCTACCAACAGTTCTTTGTTTTCATTTTTATAGCAGTTGCTGAGTAAATGCTAGAGGTTTCCAGAGTGAGATAATTTCAGTTAGACATTGTGCAAGTCCTCATTGTTACAGAGTTCTGACAAAACCAGATGAATTGAATCTAAAGGCGAATGATAGAAGTTGGTATTATATATAAAGCCAAACATTAAGTGATTTTATTTCATCTTAGTATTCAGAGCCAAGATCTAGAAATAAAACAAGTCATTCTGACACATATCAGAAACAAAAATTTGCAGATATATATAGCTCAGGCCATATCACTTCTATACTGTATTTTTCTTCTCGTACCATTCATGCTTTGATTTAGCACTCAATTTACCACAGTAGCAACATGTGCTGATAAAGTCAGAGCCACAGTCTCACAGAAAAACTGTCTCATGAAATTATACCAACAACTGCTCTGTCTCCAGCCCTTCCTTCAGGATGAGTTCTACGTGAGTATGTTATAGGTTTCACCAATGCCGTTTGGTCCTGTGTCCTGGACACAATAGTCTCGTCCTCTGCACTGTCTCCAACCTCTTTTCATTTTGCTCCTGACAGGACTCCTAGGAACACTCTGAACCTAACTAAATGCTCTGCTGCCTCTGGAGCTGCCAGTGTCTGGCTCTGCTACTCTATCCTGTATTTAGTTTCTTTCTTTTTTTTGTTTTTCCCTACTTTTACTAATCTATACTTAGCTTCTAGACACCACCAACTCTTACTATTTTCAGAAACCCGACAAAAAATCAGATTTAAAAAATCATTTTGCTTGCAGAAAGATTTTGCAGTAACTTCCAGAAAACAAACCTGTTTTTGGTCCACAAAATCCTACAGTGCCCTAAAAATCAAGACCTTCAGTCATATTCCAAGAATGACAAATTTCCATGCATCTTGGCTGGGATACTCCATGCTTTCTTTCTTCTCTAGGATGAGGACATCAGTTTCAGAAACTCCTGGATATCTGCTATTATCTTCATGCAAATGTCACTGCCTTTCTCACATTACCCTTACACAAATAAAAATTAAGTTTCTGATGACCTGTTTCTGTACCTCCCTAAAAAGAAATTCAGATAAGCAATCTTGGAATTTTTTGACAAATTTACAATAACTACCACTATCCTACACAGAACTTAAATTTTCCCTACCATTGAAGACTGTTTTGAACAAAGAACCTCAGAGTCTGTTGAAAAGTGGGCTTCACCTGTTTGAATATTAATATCCAGAGATCTTTATGGCCTAGGTTACCTAAGACAACTACATGGGACTAGCAGACTTGAGTCACAGCTTCATGTCACAAGCAGGAAACCTTAAGCAATCTAAAAATGGGCATTAGTGCTTATGTTCAGGCACCTGGATCCCAAACTGATCCGAAATGTAGCATCTATCTGACTGCTAGTTGATAAAAGAAAAAAAAAAAAAGGAGTATCTGAAACACTCTATTTCACTTATTCCACTGTAAAAAATCACCAACAGTAAAAACAAAAAATAAAAAGGAGAACAAAAAAAACAGGTTTGTAATTTAAAGATGGTGGTCTGAAAATTGGATTGCTATTCTGGTTTCTCAAGTTTGTAGCAGGTGAGAACTTCCCCACATGGCAGAAAAATCAGAAGCTAAGCAAAAAACCAAACACTTCAATCTGGCAAGAAACTACCAGTGACTCTACATTAAAAACATAAATCCTAATTCCAATAATTATTTTACAGCAGATTTTAGGAGTTTTAGAAGCCTAATAATTGCCTCTAAGGACAATGGTATTTTCAATCAACCACTTAAAAAAGAAGAGAGGAGGAAGGAGAAGTGATTTGAAGCAGCCAAATTCTATTACATTACTTGCTGTGCGCTGCCTAGAGGCTATGAGAAGTTAGCAATCACACTGATTCTGTCCCACTGCTATGAAAAAGATGCAGGATGGCAATGATGATGATTCTGGCAAAGAATTACTATTTTTCTCCCAGCACACAGAGGAACATATGCTGGATACTAGTAGGTGATTTCTTTTCAAAAAGAAACTTCTGTGTGAAGCTTTCCTAAAACCACAGAGAAGATACTGACTGAAATAGCAAATCCCCAGTGGGTATGCAGTTCTGCAACACTACTGTGGTGAAGCCTGCTTCCTCAAGGAAGAAATGAAAGCTCTTGAAATATTTTTGGCAGTTCAAGAGAGGTCTATGTACTTATTTCAAGTGCTTATAACGCTCCTTCATACAGAGAGGGTAAACTAATTCTGCACTTCAAATATTCTAAGAGTTCTGTGTCTGTGAATGATCCACCTCCCTCAATTCCTCAAAAATTTTGCTTATACTTCTAATTTTGCTTTTCCGTAAGGTTATTTCTCAACATTTTTTGATATGCTAACCTAAAGAAATACTTAAATTCTGAGCCTTAGTGTGTGAACTTAGCCCTATCTCTTACTTCAGAAGTTTCTAGGCATATTCAGTGGCAAAAGTCTTGACAGATCCACTGACCTCTCATCCTGTAAATTGTGGACATATCAGTGGGACAAAGTATGACTGGCTTTATCTGTCTACTACCTTAGTATCTCCTTAGTATTGCTCTTCCTCTGATATACGCCCATCACGCAGCTGGGGTTTACAAAAAGAAGAAACAGAAGCTAGAACATATTCACTGTGAGAGAAAGATGAATAGAATCCATTCTCTCCACACTTCCTAAAAGCATCTGGTATTTGGGGCACTTCTGATCCATGTCAAATTCTGGCTATAAGCCAGAAACACAGGCCCAAGCCAGCAAGCTTGTACAGCGGCCATAAACAAAACTGAGCTTCAGCAGTCCAGGCAACTACCAAACAAAACTGTTCATTTTGAGGTATTTTATGAATAAATAGGCAAAATTTCTACAGCGTGATTGTACTGGCAGCATTTCTTCAGCAGAAAGGATAAGGATATCAATGCTGCACAGACTAACTCTGGTCCTGGGTCTATTGACAAGAAAGTTAAAATCTTGCGGTAATGTGGACAAAGTGTACAAGATTCATAAACGTATAAACCAAATTACTGTGAAGAGCTCCCCTACCATGCTCTAATACAATCTTAGTTTTATATAGATGTCATGAGCCCCTAATCAGTAGATAATTACTTACATGGACAGATAAGGTAGATGTTAGGTGATGCATTACAGAGTATAAGAATGAGAGCATTCTTCTAAATCAGTAAGAAAAATGAAAAATTTATCTCTACTGTTACACTTTATGCTATTGCTGCAATAGCCTGTCACAGAAGGCAATCACTTCCTTGCATCTACTTCAAAATAAAGAGCGTGCATAATCTGAGACATCAAGGGAAAACGAACCTCCAAGAGTGTGGTAGTTCTCTCAGCAGATTATGCGTCATGACCTTGTGATCCAACAACTAAAATGTATGCAATGAAGCACCTTTAATCAAATAGCGAACTCCTGCAAAGTCTCTTTCTACATATCTATGTAACTGACAGTAAAAAATTAAAGACATACAAACTGGTTAAACTTGTCAATTACTATTTCAGTTGAGAGTTCTGAAAACATTCACTTCAAATCTAAACCTGCAGAAGACTCTGGATATCCGTTTGTTGATCATACTAATTAGAGCACCAAGTCTTGGATTCTAGAAAGGAAGGATGGAAAGATAAAACATTCACATTAGGTAGAATAATTTACAAACAAATAAAGTAGCACTTTAGCTCTGTTTCATGTATTTAGTACTTATTTCCTTCTGAAATTATTGAGAACTAATTTTTTAATTACCACAACCTTCACTAAAAGCTGGCTTATCTTACTTTCAAAGCAATCACAAAGGATAACATCTCTGATGTCTTTTAGAAAGGAAAAACAACAAAAGTGATTAGATATGAGGTGAACTTCTGTTATTTTTTTTTTCCTTTCAAGTAATTATTCTACAACAGATAAAACCATTTTCTGCTGTCTACAGTTTAAAGCCTAGAACTCTACTGGCACAAGGCATTACAACATCCCAATGGCTGTACCATGGCGCTTCAGCTTGCCTCTGCCCTGTGTATCTCTCACGAGTTCATGCTAGCAGCTTTGGCTTATTCAGTCATAACTAATCCTCTCGCACTGAGCTCCACCTGCTGACAAGTCTCTCAAGTGTTGCAGAGCTTGCACACCAAGTCTCAGTTTTGTCAACCAGCTCCAGGAAAATGCTGCAGTATGCAAAATAAATCTACATTAAACACTTCTATTGTAAGAACAGCATATAATTTCAAACACATACTCTTAAAAGTAATGGGTTAACACCTGCATGATTTTTTTTAACCACGTAAGGAAAAAGAAGAAGACATATTAAAGTGCCACAGAGATTTCACTATATGATTGCTAACCGAAATTAATTACTATTTTATATTAACTAAATCTATTGCCTGGTTTAAGCACTCCCTGAAGACTTCCTATTCTGTAACAATTTCCAAAGCAATACTGATGGTGTAAGTTTGAAGCTTTACCATGAAATGCAAATCATCGTAATTGCATGCAATTACCTGAGTAAATGTTCAGCTGGCACTGAGACATTCAAAAATTAATGTTTTCATTTCTAATCTGATCATCAGATATATAAAAGTTTTCTTGCTGTTGCTTTCTTCATTTTAATTACCATGGACTACTGCCATGCCTTGTTGATCATATTAACAGCAAAAATGTACTTTATATACCTTAAGACAAATGACAGGCCATATATCAACTGACTAAACACCTAACCATGGAAAAGTTAGCTCAAGTAGCTTCCAGTTACTGGTTAAATTTTATAAAGTGGCATCATACATAACACTTTGGATACTACTACATTTTTGTCAAAATATATCTGTTTACAAGGAATAACCTTTTTAGGGTTATTATTAAATTGGGTTATTATTTATATATATTATTATTTTATTAGGTTATTATTAAAAGCTAACAGCTTTTTTTTTAGTATCTCCATACTTTAAGAACAGAAGAAAATGCGAACTCTTAATCTTCCATTAATACAATGAATAGCAGAAATGCATAACTCTAAGGGGCTCAAAACCAAGATTTTAAACTTGTAGTGCTATCAGCATTATAATTATCTCTGTCTTGCATGGATAAGTCAGTAGAGAAGTATAACTGCTAGTAACAAAAAAAAATGTTTCCCTTTTCCATATACAATGACAAAACTGTTAAATGCAATGTCCAGAAATAACAAAAAATACATTTTTGTTTCACTCCGTGCTACGATACCCTCGTTGAAAAAAACAGAATAGTTTGGCAATTTCCATTTTTTCCTAAAATGAGTATGTACCTATCAATACACAGCAAAAATTTCAAAAATATATTGACTAAGGTGAACCATACTGAAGACACTAACAAAATATGAAATTTCCTATAGTAAAGAGAGGCAAAAAAGAATAAGGAAACTAAGTTAACACACTCACATAACATTACACTGTCTATAAAAACATTTAACAGCATTTCAGAATTTCACTCCTGGTTAGTATTCTATTATACAGTTACCTAACGTAAGAGAAGGGAAACAAAACAATTTGCAAACTATTCCACCATGAAATTGGCTCTATTTATAGATATAAATACTTAGGAGATATGAAACAAAATTGCTTTGCATACTCTCTTTCGAATTTTAAACTACAAAACAAAAAGAAACAAACTTGTGACTTGAGGACACAAAACTTTGCTTAATACGGATGCCAACAACACAAGCCAACTATGACTTTCTAATTCTTAGGAAAAAAATTGGAAAACAAGTGTTTACAATTAATTTCTGAAGAGGAATAAATAACCACATTCAAGCATATCAGAGTAATATTTAGATGAACTGCTCTCAGAAAAAGTGGAGAAACCTTAATGAATTTATAGTTGAAGAAACAGTCATCCTCTTTAATGATACGAGGATGAGCAATCAGCAGCAAGAACATTTCGCTTCTCATCTTTTACAGCACTATACTTTTATGGAGCTTTACTTAACAAAAAAAAATCCCGTTTTAAAAATCACCAGGATGTTTATTTACAGAAACAACCCATCAGAGTATTATTTTTTCAGCCTGAGATATAGTCAAGACTGCCAGGTCAGGGCAATGCCAGACATAAGCAGAGACTGGGAGAAGGAAGAATACGTGAAGACCAGCCCTGCAGAGAAGGACTCAGGGGTGCTGGTAGACAAAAAGCTGAACATGAGCTGACACTGTGCACTTGAAGCCCAAAGGGTCAACACGGGCTACAACATCCTAGGCTATACCCAAAGCACCATGAGCAGTAGGATGATGGAAGTGACTCGCTCCCTCTACTCTGCCCCTGTGAGATCCCAGCTTCAAAACTGCACCCAGGTCTGGTGTCTTCAACACAAGAAAGAAATGGAACAAACCCAGAGGAAAGCCACTAAACTGATCACAGGGCTGGAGCACCTCTCCTATGACAACAGACAGAGTGTTGTTCTTCAGCCTGGAG
Source organism: Rhabdornis inornatus (assembly GCA_013397075.1). Lineage (NCBI taxonomy): Eukaryota > Metazoa > Chordata > Aves > Passeriformes > Rhabdornithidae > Rhabdornis > Rhabdornis inornatus. The sequence goes on along the minus strand of VWZS01001006.1, from coordinate 70,422 downwards.
AAGGGAAGATCTCTAGGAAGATATCACTGAAGCTCTTAAAGGAAGCTCATAAAAAAGACAGAGGCTGACTCTTCACACTGGCAGACAGTGATATGATAAGGGGAAACAGTCTTAGTCTAAAAAAGCAGAGGTTCCAGCAGCTGAGCAGAGTGATGCTCTGCCAGGAACACAGTTCTGGCACAAGCTGTGAGAGAGGAGACAGCCCCAGTATTGACAGTGACCACCCAACACCACCTTAATTCTCTCTGCTCCACTGCAAGGTGACAGCAGTGGTCCTTTCATGTGCAGAGACAAGAGGCCTGACTAATTCTGGCTCACTGGTGAGTGACCAGCTGGGGAAGAGGCTATGTGAGAGAAAGATGCCCCAGAGTCTGCACTACCTCTCAGCACTTCAACTGTGTGCTGCCGAACTGCTGAGCAAATAGCCCAGGTATAAGGGCTTATCCAACATCACAGGCATCAAATCCTTTAACAATCACCTCAAACCCCTTCTCAGAAAGCAAGGCCAATACCAATACCATCAGGCACATTTAGCTCTTGTCTTTTTTCAAGTCCAAAAGCTGGTAGAACTCTTTACTGAGGTGCAAGAGCTCCTGCAGGTCCTAAGGAAAAAAACAGCATGAGCAATAGGAACAACAGGATCCAGTACAGGTTGCAGTGGATCATGACCATTTCTTTCTGAGGCAACATGTGCTGATCCCAAGACAGCCTCAGTACCAATGCCCTGCATGTAAATGCTGTATCCTGTACATGTAAATGCTGAACTTGACTTAGCTGTGGAAATAAAGTTGCCTGCTTTCACAGTTAACTCTGTTTCCAGTCCCATTCAGTCTCCTGTACAGGACAAGGACTCCCAGATCTGGCACCCGCAAAGTAAGCGTCCATGTTCGAGAGTAGCTTAGCTATTCTGGCAAGCTTTGCCTTGAAGAAGCAAGGGAAGTGGTAATCCTGCACAATTTTTTCTTCAAATGAAACTTATCACACTTCATGACAGGTCTTCTCTGCAAGGTGGCTCGAATGATCAGCAATTTTTTCATAAAAGATGAAGGCAGCACTCTGAAGTCTCAGATAACATAGGCCAGACGGAACTACATAAACTAGAGCAAGTTACTTGAAGTACAAAATCCATGTCAAAAATGAATGTTAACATTATCACTGACATACAGATGCATCCCTGATTTATTTTCTCAAGTTGCCTTAACAGTAAATTTTACTTACTGGTTTAAAAAAAATGAAACAACAAAAATGCACATTATTCTCTATTTCAGCTTACACAACATGACTTAGTGTATTAAATATTTCTGCCTCCTTTTGTACCATTTCGCTGGTACTGTTTTACCTTCTCCCTGAGAAGCTGACCAGACTGCCTCTCATCATGTCCCTTTCTAATCGCTCTCATGGTTTTTCTCTGCAACCTTACATTGGGTTAAAGTGGCAAGATTTTGTAAGAGTGCATCCTGCTGTAGCAGAAGGTGTTGAAAGGGGCTGGAACTAGGGAATCTTGGAAGTACCTTCCAACCCAAACCAACTATGACTGTATGTTCCCCCTTCCCTTGCCCTCCTGCAGAGAGAGGCCACAGTGCCCCAAGCACAGAAGCAGCCACCCTGTGCCATCTGCCCCGAGGCCCTGCAGACCTGTCAGTGCCTGCACCGGAGGTGATGAGCCCTCACTTCTTGCAGGTGACGCTGGAGGTGACACAGTGCTAGCAGTGATGGAGCTGCTGTTGCTTTGTGTCCTGTTGGCCCTGTGTAGGCCTGCACTCAGCACACAGGATTATTTTCTCCCACCCACTGAAACAGAAGTTTAGATACCAGAAAGCAGACTTCAGTAATCTTGAGCTGAGGGGGAAGAGTACCATTCTTATGACTAGACTCATAATCTCAACTAATCCTAGCAGACACTAATCACTAGCACTACCACAGAATATGGTAATAAATAACTGACAAGATAGCCTGCCCCAAAATGATTCCAAGCCTCCTAATCTCTTGCAATCATTATCCTGATTCTTCTTTTCTCTTTCTTCATCATTTTGTACTTTTTAAACTCCTTCCAGGTTATGACAAGCATATAAGTTCTGCAAAATACTGTACCAGTGTAAATGATAACCACTATATAGTGCCTTGTAAATATCAAACAGCAGTGGAAGCAAGAGAATGCTGATAATCAAGCATAATTGTAGAATGGGAATCAAATGGTTCCACAAATAGAGAAGAAAAAAGCTTTCCTCTCAGAAACAACCATTTAATTATCATTTCACAGAGATACTGCCCCAAGGCCAAAAAGAATGTCAGGCTAAACCTCAAAGATAAAAAGTCACAAATATTTCCTACATGTCAAAACTAATCCATAAAGGCTAACACTACTGTTGTCCCTTTAGGAAACAGGTACTGTTTGTTTGCTTTTTTATGTGGCCTAGAAACTCTGCACATAGCTGCATACAACTGAGAAAAGGAAGTCACACAAAATATTAGCAAAGTAACGTACTTATTTAAACTATATGTGGTCTTGTCAGACAAAAAAAAATTCCTTTGAATTTTTAAGAGCAGGTAAACATTTAAAAGTAAGTCGCAAAGAAACCAATGTTCATTTCTGTTTAAGAAAAGAAAAATTACAGTACACAAAATCAATTTCTCAGTTACACATGCAGCAATTCCAAGAGCTTTTGCTGTTAATTTTCTATCTACAACTGTAAATTTATTTCTTCAACACAGCAAACAAAATCACCAATAGCTACTCAGTCACATTTATTAAATCCATGCAACGTTTAAGACTTTTCTTTATAAAACAGTATAATGCAAATCTAAGCATCAAGTGCAGAGCAGACCAATCCAAGTCCCTAGACACAGATTGTTATGAGTTACTGCCACTTAAAAAGTATCATGCAACTGAACTTCTTGTCCAAACAAGTCTCCAGAAATGCAAAGTGAAGTCCATTAACTTTAAATCATCTTAGTGAGTATCCTGATACTCTGATCCCAGGTCTGAAGTACAATGGCAGGGTCATACAATTCAGTAAAACAGATTTAAAACTTACCATAGAAGTCACTGATCTGGCATCTTCTTCGTAATTCACTACAGGTGGTGGCTCCTTCCCATCATTCTCTTGAACCTTTTGTTCCAGTAGCTCTTTCTGGGCTGCAAATTTTGCCTCAGAACATCTTAACTGCTGGACTGTTTGCTTAAGTTCTTCAAGTGCTTGCTTTTGGCTCAGCAAAAGTACAATACTGCAACGAAAAATGACAATTTAAAAATGTACATGTTTCAAAATACTTTATTTGCTTCATAAAAGCTGGGGGGCAAAAAGCATGACAATTCATCAACATAATCATTTATTCAAAAATGAAGCAATTCTCAAAGCAACAGGATAACGCAAGCAAACACTCATTCTCACCTTTCTATCACAAAAACACCCATTCTTTCTAACACAAAAATCATGTTTAACAAATATAGGTGGAACTCCTGTTTTCATCCACTTTTGACTAAATTTATAAACACTGGGGTTCCCCCGCCCTTACAGAATAAGTAAATTTTACATAATGATTTCAAGTGATGATAAATTCATTCCAATCAGTGTAGTGATTTTTCAGTAATAATTTGCAATATTAAACTCACATCGCATCCAGTATAAATTCATATAGCATCACATAACAGATACCTGTGTTTTCCTCTGCACCATAAGTATTTCTAAACTGTGTTGTAACAGTCTTATGAAGCTTAATAAATTTATCTTTATGAGCAGCTAAAAGCAACTTTTCATCTTCTGCTTATTTTTACAGTTCTTCTCTGAATACCACTCATACTCACGAATACTCAAGACAGTTGTGATTAAATCATATTGAAGAACAGGCAGTTAGAGCATCTGCAGGTACCCAAATCACTCTATTATCCCAAAAAACTACCAAAACCAAAGACTGACAGATGCTGCCTAAGAGACAAAATCACCCACACCATAATACAGACACCCTTAAAAGCACTCAAACAGAGCCCAATGACATGTGGTCTACAGGAGATGCAGAGCTCTCACAGTCTAAAGAACAGATGAAGGAGGTAAATGGACCAGAACTATGAAGAATGAGGACAATATGAAGAAAAATCACAGTATGGTGTTGCTCTGTATCTTCAGGATAATCCCATGAAGACAAGCCCTCCTGCAAGCCCTACCTTTGAAGACAAAAGGAAAGGCAAAAGTTGTTCATACAAGGATTGATCTTTCACAAACTGATGCTCAGCCAAATGAGTATTCAAATGGGTTTCAAAGTAACAGGGGAACCACCTGTCATAAAATCCTCTTTGGCAGGAAAAGATACAAATCATATCTATGGAGATGAGCATTATATCAAGTCACTAATGAACAAAACTCCACACCATCAGCAAAATGCTCGTTCATTCAAAAAGGTTAAATGTGAGGTATGCAGACATAATTCTCAAATCTGAAACTGAGATTTGGCATGAGCTTGCACATATTTAAAAGCATCAGAGAAGCAAATTAACAATTATCCTGAAGTTATCCTGAAGATAATGTGTTTTCATACGGTCTCCTTTATGAGAGAAAAAGGACATCACCATGTGAAAATAATAGGCTTCAACCATCAGCGAGGCTTTGGTCAATACACACTGGCTGGAGAAACATCCCCAAACACAGATTGTTTTCAACCAATCAGGACATAGCGATAACAAGACACACTCTGCTAGTGAAAAATCACTACCAAACCAATCTCTTTCTGACCTGTGGCAAAATGGATTACAATCTGATTGGCTTCCCAAATCCAGCTTCCAGTGCTTGCCACTCAGTCACACATGAGGAAATAGAATCTATAAAATTATTTGCCTGTGGCTTGCATGAGTGCAAACTTAAAGTCCTTGCTGCTAGTAATAGCTACTAGCAACTTCACAGAGAGAAATCTTGTGTGAAGGTTTCCTGCAGATCAGGGCAACATAGGAGAAAGTGGTAAAAAGGTGAACTAAAACAAAACCCAAATATTCAATATGCTACCATGTTGGAAAGGCAGATGGTATGCTTGACATATATACATATATAAATAAAATACAATTAAGATGTTTTCTGTGTTGAAGGTAATATCATCATTTGAAGATGGAAAAAGATATTAGTGCCGGAATAATGGTACCAAGACATTGTCATAAGGTATGACCTTATGCACTCATTAAATTGATTAAACTAAATACAACAGTTGGACAAGATATTCTGGGGACAGTAAGTATATGCTGAAACACCCTGATCACTCTGCACTGCAGCCAAAAGGTGAAAAGGGAGTCTGTTGGAGGCAGACATGACCAATGACAAATTAGAACAAGGATGGTTTCAGGGAAGCCTTCGCAACTAGATATCTAAGCTAGATTCCCTGCCTTTAATAAGACAAACAGGTACTGGTACAATTTGAACTGATACCATCTCCTCAACATCACAAGTATCTCTAAAGGATCAGTAAGAGAAGCCTTCACACAGTAAGAAATACAGCAATGGCCTAAACTATTTTCAGGGAGTGATAACTGGCAACAAATACTGAGGGGGGAAAAACCAAACAACACCCCATCAAACTTAACTA
>VWZS01001006.1:17290-64849 GCA_013397075.1 Rhabdornis inornatus | reverse complement strand
CCATCAAACTTAACTAGTTCAAATATATTTTATCCTTTAAGTAGCATACAGCAAAGAAGACAGGTTAAGAACAAAAATTGGAAAATTCACTGTAAGCCCATGTGAACTTCACCAAAGAAAGGACACGAAATATCTAATCCAAACATTGGTATCAGATACATAAATAAAATTTTGGATGTGAATTAAATACTATACAATGTTTCACGTGACAAGGTTCCGTCAACAAAGAGCATCAAGACTTCTTCAGTGAATGAATGATTATCTGAAGGACTTGCACTCCAATTCACTACCAGTACTGTAAACGAACATTTATGACCAAATGAGTAAGATTAAGATTGATTGCAACACAAATCAGAAAAATATCACTATAGACAAAAGGTTTCTTTATCTGTTGTGTTGACATTAGTTTAGAAGAGTATGTGAATATTTTTTCTAACCAAAGGTAGAAGAAAAAACTAAAGATGTTTCCTAAGAATGATTCTCTATAATAATGTTTTATTTGTGGTGCAGTAACACACTCACTAACCTCTCACCTTTGGTATTTACTATGCAGTACTACAGAGTACGCAATTTACATTCTTTACATTTACACTTTTGTAAAGGAACTGCAAGGAAGAATGAACTTAACCTGACAAGTTGCAAACATATTACTGCATAGGAGTCTTGCACATGACTCTGAAAGCCTTTCACAGAACTACACCCACACAAGGAATTCCGTCGAAAAGAGAGGCAACTGAACTCACTCATCTTCTTTGATCAAGTTGAATTGAATTAATGAAAGGTCCAGCTCTTGAGCCATGCCAAACTATGACAATTATATCAAACTTATGCAGCTTCTCAATTCTTCAATGAGTTGGGGTCTGCAGTGGGCAAGGGTTATTTTAGAGAGAAGAAACCAACTTATTGTTGTTTTTCACAGTAATTGCTAAACACAAAAACAGAAAAATATTACTGATGGTTATTTCTTACTTGTGTTTTAGGAGTTGCATTATAGACATTTTTCCCCCTCAAATTATTGTATTTTGAAATTTAATTTCAACTTACTCAGATTTCTTTTCACAAGTCTTAGACGACTCTTCTATCTTTTTCTCTAGCTCCAAAACAAGTTCCTCTTTGCTCAAAAGGGTTTGCTGTGTCTGCATCAGTTCTTCTATTACTGTTTTTAACCTGTAAAACAGATATCAGAAACCCAAGCTGTGAATAAACTGTATGTATCTGGAACATCGTAATCTTTTTCCTGAAGATGTAAAAGAGCATTATGTTTTAGATTCTGTTACTCAGCGCTTGGTGATAGTTTATTTTCTTTTTTTCATGTGGCTAGACCTTTACATTGTTAACCTGAATTATTAGAGATTCTATACAAGCCTCTCTATACATACAAGGTTACAGAATGATCTGCCTACAGGTCCTCCTACCAAGAAAATATTTTTTCCAGAATATATGATGAGTACCATGAACTAATGCCTTCCTAATATATTGGTAATTTATGAGATGCTTTAAGAAAGACAAAAGCCTTCCAACTCATAAAGCATGTGTTAAATAAATACACAGAATCTGTAGTTGGGTTGTATTTCTGTTGTAATAGTGACTGTATCTTTCTTCAGAACTAACCTTTTCAGGTTACAATCTCTGGTAATGGTTAATTCAAAGTAAAGATAAACGTATAAAACCGCTCAATACTAAAAGGGAAGGGGTATTACACTTTAAAACCTTAAACACTTCATAATTATCCTGGTAAATATTCCAATGGCAAAAAAAAAAAATCCATGAGTCTACAACATCTGCATTCTGAACAGTGCACATAAATGGCTTACATAATGACAACTTCTAAAATGTGTATCAATCAAGAAATCATTAAGTCAGAACAATCTCTTATAAATAAACAAGCATGTACATCTTGCTTCCTTTCTGTCTTTATCTACACATCTTTAACGACCTTACTTTATTTCCTCTGTATTTTCAAGCCCAATTTCAATAGAATTATTGAAGTAAAGAGTGGAACACAAACAAAATATATGTAGTAATTACCACCGCAAAGACCTACGCCCCAAAACCATTCCAGACCAGGGAGTGGCACACCCAACTCCCTAAATATCTAGGAGGCACATTCCGCATGTGCATATACACCAAACTGAATTATTTGATTCTAAACACTGAATCAGTCCTCTCCTCCCAATATATTTTATACAATGTTGATTATATATGATCTGTACTCCATCATGAATTTTATTCTAGAAGACTAAAATTACTAGAATAAGTCATAGAGTGAATGACCAAAATTTATTTTCCAAAAGACAAACCTTCTACATGTGTTTATTTTGAGATAAGATAAATACTTAAAACATTTCCCTCAAAGTAACATCCTCAGAGCTCTGCTTTTCATATACATTTTTATTAATTTCAGGCTGTCAAAATCTCTACGCTGAACTTCTCTATATTTTCTTATACTGGGTCTCCAACTTACTACCAACTAACTTTTTTATTTCAATACCTTGCTAAAGAAAGTAATTTAAAAATATTAACTGTTTTTTTATCAGCTTTCTAAACAAAATTTTAATCTACACTGTATTTGCTTAACAAATGATTTACAGGAATTTTTTTCTAACAATCAAGTATCAATAGTCATGAAATCAAAACCAAATTGATAAGACTTCTTCACTAGTAGGAATGAGTATATACATGCCAATACAAGATCATCATTCCACCACTTCAAAAATATTAGATCTTATATTTTATATTGCAGCATCAGATTAAAACATTAAGTTGATGTAGTTCTTCCTCAAACTTCTGAGATACTTCAGGACATCAGGACATTTTTTTTTTTTTCCTCGGAGAAAAGAAAAAAAAGCTACCATGTACACCAAAATCCCTTGCCTTCTTGCACTCAACATCTATTCTTTGATTAAACAATAACTTTCATTCAAACTGGTTACAGCTGACAATTCTGCATCTGCAGCTTGCCAAAGGAATTTTTTTGTGGTGTTGTATTTGCCTTCTGGATACGATCAGTTTACAAAAGGGTTTCCATGGCTTACAGTTAATCACTATAACACTTTAAAAATCACACAATACCCCTACCTGGAAAGCTTCCTTTCATATTTCTTTAGTTATAAGCTCTGTTCTGATGCAACTATCAATTTATATAAATACCTGATCTTAGAGAACTTATATTTCAGAAGAATTGGATATTACCATGCTCATTGATCAACCTTTAGCTTATAGTATTTGCTCCTTTCAGCTTTTAATGCAAGTCTCTTCAAAGCATAAACCTTTATTCTGCTACACTTTTCAGACTTTCTCAGTATTATTCAGCGACATCTATGAATATTTATCAGGAGACACCATAACTCATTCCTTTTCTAAGAGCTAATTAACTAATTAATTAACTAATCAACACTGACTATTAACTACTCCCCTTTATAAAAATTTTATTCATAAATATAAGTTTACCTTAAAATGTAAAAAACAGTTTTCTCATCATGCTCCCTTAAAATATACACTGTCGAAACTGTTAAACAGTTATGTACGGAAAACTGTCATTTTTCCCAATGCATACTCAATAAAACAGCTGATTCAACCAAACATTACTGACTGTAAATCAGTATGTCTTCAAATGTTTTAAATGTTTGAAAAATAAATCCACTGTGTGCACTTATTTTATTTGGTAGATACTGAAGGTAGTTCTCTGCAGAAATGTAATGCAGCATTTTAAAGTTCCAAGACCACAATTTTAACACTGAAGATCAAAAGTCAAATTTCTATTGTTTCATCATATACAGAGCTCACTTTTCAGAAGTCATCAACTATGAATAAATGATGTAATACCCTTCTCCTACTTGCAAATTTCTAGTCATACACAGCCAACAGAAATACCTGTGGGGTTTTTTTTTTGGCTGCAGTGGCTTTAAGGCAACACTGTAACAACATGTCTAAAACACAGTTAACAAGATGTATCACAGTTACTGAGAACTGCAACAAAAAATGAAGGGCTCTCACCCACATTAAAAACCAGAAGGACAAACAGGATAATAATAAACAGTTTTTTCAGTCCCAGGGGACAGTGGAGCTCCATAAATAATCTGCATTGCCTAATATATTCATAATAATCCAAATAAAAGGACAGTTTGAAAAGCGACAAAGAATGCTGATCATATAATGTTATTTGAGGTAGGAGGAAGGCTCAGAATATGAAGAATAAAAAAGGATTATTCTGGATTTTACAACACTCTATCCCTGTCATTTCAACACATATGGAAATAGGCAAATATATAGTGGGGAGAAAATAATCCAAAGCTTTATTTACGTAGAGAATTAGCATGGTTCTAAAATCACCATCACCACTCAGAAATGAAATTCTGGACATACAGTACATGATTCCCTGAAAACACTGGCTTGAGGAGCTGCTCTGGTCAGAAAATCAAATTGAATGCTCCTCTAGGATTTGTTAAAACCAAAGCAGTGTATGAACACAGGAAACCTTGGAAGGCCTCCCTCTAAACAGTAATCTGTAATCTGGATTACCTGTGAAATTCTAGTCATTCATCTCAAAACCAATATAGTAAGCTTGAAAACATTCAAATAAAGACAACTGGATGGATAAAGGACGAGTAAGATTTCTGAAAGGACAGAGTAAAGCTAAAAGAATGCTCTGAAAAAGAGATGACACAGCAAAACTTGAACAGAAATTTACATTATCATAGACAGAAAGGAATAGATTGTTCCTCTTCTCTTCCAAAACAAAATCCTAAGAGCCATAAAATGAAAAAAGATAGCAGCAGGTTCACAAAATAGGAAGTTAATTTCTGGAATTCCTTGACCAAAAATTCTATGGATAACAGATCTTTACACACTGAACCTGACTGAAAAATATCACAGAAGAAAAGTACTTCCAAGGACATTATAAACTACCTCCACAGCCACTAAAGACATTTATCTCAAAATATTTCAGAGTTGAAAATTATGGGAGGCTGAGGAAATTGCATTATATGATCATCCTGGTTTTGTTCTCCTTGCAAGACTTTTCCCTGTTGTCTAACATGGAAATGAAGAAAGTTGAGTGTCCGTCTTTGGTCTGACCTAAAATGGTTTAATGTTTCTCTCAGAATCCTAAATCTATACCACAAAGTGAACACCTTAAAGACAACAACACTTAGAAGAGCTACCTGATTCCAGAAATAATGATACTGCATAAAATTTCTCACTCAAATTTGCAAAACCATTTCAAGTGGATGAATGTAAGATTTGCAAAAGAACACAATGAAGATTGTACTGAAAATGTATATATGTAGGTAAATATATAGACATAAATTTATAACAATTATATATTTCGTCAGAAATGTTTATTAGAAAAGCAACATTTCATCTCTTTTATTTATATATGCTGCTGTCTTATTTCTAAACAGTTGGATACAAAAGGCAAGCCAAACAAGGATTTTTCTTTTTAGCCCATGGAAGGCAGAATCTTTGAAAAATTTTAATATTCTATTGAGAAGAGAGGCTCACTATCCATATATTTTTTGTGCTGAAGTACATTAAGATGTACAACATCAACAGAGTTTAGGCAGGAATAATCTCAAAATAGTAATGATGTAGAATATATTAAAAAGAGAAACCTGTTTAAAGGAATTGGGGGAAGCTTAATTATCATAGGATCATCTCATAAGTAAAGGATTAAGGAGGCAGATATTTCGTATTAAAAAAAATTCAGTACTTATCAATGGAATAGATTTACAAAAAGTAATCGAATTATATAGAAAAAAAATAGAGGATGATTAAAAGCCTTAAAAACGAATTAATAAAATCCAGAGTTTCTGCCATGTTGAAAAAACACAGGGATTAGAGTAACCTGTAGAAGATACTCCAATATGTTTACATTTGAAATACTTCACTCTGATTTTGTTTTTCAGAAAAAACTAAACAAATAAGGATCATAGTTTGATTAAGCAAAAAAATTCCCAAAATGTATCATTGATGTCTTATTTGCATCAGCTATACTTTCTAAAGTGAAAATACTTCAAATAAGTCAAACATGAACTGAAATACAGTAGAAAAAGCAAAAACATCAATCAATGAAATTCTGAATTTCCCACTTTTAATGCATGATTAACAGTTGCAATCTCACAACTGACCATGCAAGACCATTTTATGTCAAAAGTTGAGGCTGACAATATACAAACGTAATAATCTCAGCAGTCTATTCATTCCCCATAACAAATGATTAAAGGTGAACTCGGAAAAAATAATGAAAATATGTAACTAGGCAATATATTAACAAAACACATAGAGATGTAGTACATCACCCTGAATAGCTAAAAGCTCGTGAAATGTTATACTACAGCTACATCTGTATTACTAGTTAATGTACTCTAAAGGTTACAATAATGAATAACTATCTCCTTTAGAAAACAAAAGCAAATACTTAAAAAACAAAATAAATTAATTTATTCATGAAAATTTTCTACTCAGTGATTTAAATCACTGACCACATAACTCTACTCAGTGGTTTCATCAAAATATTTTGCCTAGGGTAGTAATGTGGAAGCACTTTTGGGAAAATTAACCAGCATATTCCCAAGGATGACTCATGGTAGATCCGGGGCATTTTATTAACTGGCACAGATAACAATATACATTAAAAATAATGGCAAGTTTTTGAGGAGACTAAGGAGAAAGATTTTGTGGAGAAAACAGTACAATCAGCATGGAAAAGAGTTTGTAGCCTGAAAATACCACACTTAGAAACTGGACCTCAAAAATGGAGATACAGCAATGCAAGGATCTCAGTGAGCATAGATATAACATAGAATAGCATTTCCAAAGGATGAAAGATTTGTAGAGAGACTTACATGACTTGCAAACTTTCTGCTGTTAAATTATTCCACATGATCTCATTAGCTTGAAGGTTTTCATTTTCTTCTAGTAAAGACGTATCAAACTCTATTTCTTGTTCAACAACTTCTGATGACCTAATTTAGTAAATAATCATTATAATTTCAAAATCAACATGTATCTTTGAGTAGACCATAGAGCAAATCTGACTTTTTGACAAGTTTTGAAGTATTTTATTAACTAGGTTATAGTTAAAATTCTATATGAAATAAAAAGATAGCAATTGGATACATATTCTTTTTCTAGTGAAAAAAACATAATTCTAAAATCTCATGAGATAATAAAATGCACTACAATTCTCTAAATCAAGTTCACAGCACAATCAAGGTTCTCAAAGACCACCAATGTAAATGGGTGACTATTACCTGTTTATTATCATAAACTTGCATGTGATGACCATCAATTCACACGTAACAACAGAAAGATTATGCAAGAAGTCTTAGTTATTTCTTCATACACTAAATCAGAGTAATTGTTCCATAAATAGGAAATACTTTTCAAGTGAGAACTTTCTTGCATTATCTGCATGCTCTGAAGTCTCAACCTGCAATAACTGCAGAGTACAAAGGTACCTAGAGTTGATTTTAAACTAGAACAAGTTTAGCCCAGAATGCAAATTTCATCCAAATAAGCAGAAAACTGGCTCATGATGAGTCTAGATGGTAATGTGTAGTCTGCTGCCACTACCAAAGTTATGGCTCTTCTCACATAACTAGAAATTCTGTCTTCTAGAGCCAGCCAAACAGACTGTTCAGCCAGCTTTCTGTATGTGCAAAGCTGAAGGATGAAGCTTTACAAGTAACAATGTAAAAGGAACCAAACAGAAGCAAATTCCTCTAAACACTTAAGCAGCTGCAGTTTAATGCAGAGTTTTCTCAAGAAGAAACATGAGATCAAAATGCTTACCTGTGAGTGTCTATGAAGTCATTATATTCAGAGTTAGGGTCTATCTGTTCCACCGAGGTCTGGATCTCTTTATGAACATTCACAATCTCTTCTGTTACAAGGCTGGTGATCTCGCTATACTCATCCAAGATCCCTTTTCTAGAGAGAAAAAAAATTCTAGTGTATAACATGGCACTGAAGGCACAGATGGCATTGAAGATGCTTCAAATTTTCAATTTGCTCTTTCTACAAACTCTTGTTGCAACTGGCTATAAAGAGAAAAGTAAGACAATTTATCATTCAAGGAAACGATGTATCACCTGACGCCATTCCTCTACAGGCTTAGGCTGGCTAGAGTCTCTTAAGACCATGCTCCTGTTGATTTCAGTGCACCAACACACACCACAGCCAAACTAAAAACTGAAGGCAGTACAAGGAAAGGAATGTATAGAGCTCAGTGATGATGCTCTTCTTCACACAAGACTTCCCATGCTTCTTATAACCTACAGTGAAGATTTTCATGTTTCATGACAAAACATATTCTGGCATAAGGCAAAACGATTTACAGAAATGTAATGTAAATGCATTTCCTTTCAACTGGTTTTCCATATAACTTATTTTAAAATATATATGATTTGTCATTCAGACAAAAACAGGCATAAATCACAAATAAGTATATATTCACAAGAGGAGAGAAAAATAACCAAGAAGTTGCTGTGAGAAAGTACAAGCCACTCAACCTTGTATTTACGTGCTTCCAAGAGCAGGAAAACCAAACGAAAAGTGAATGTCAGAGGAAGAGGTGGTACTGTGGCACTACTCTTAATACCAACCAGCAACACATACTCAGAACACCCTTCTGTTCTCCTTAACTTTTTCTTCATAATGTACCTTCATAACGTACCTTCATGATTATCTCCTATTTCATTTATATCTCTGATAAATTTATTAGCTTGCCAGGATCTGAAGCATGGTGGCCACTCATAAAACACTGATGAATTTTGGCTAGCCAAACATGCAGAGAAAAAAAGCATAAATACATTTTTCCTGGATAAGATCTCATGTTATGTTTGCTCTGCAAAAAAGACTGGTGTGATAGGATTTTTTCAGTGCGCTTGTTCTGAGCAGAAAACAGACAAGAGAAGGCATTAGATCTTGTATTTTCTGAGAATATTATGTGCGAAACGGTTCCAGAAAATACTTTATGGAGTGTATTGAAAAGACAGCTAAACAACAACTACAGCAATGCCATATCTACGAGAAAGAGAATCTATATCAATTACAATGACAAAAAAAAAGAAAAAAAAACATTAGCAATATTAATCTATATTTTTTCAAGCTTAAAAAACTAATCCACCCACAAAATTAGCATTATTGAGGAAGTTTTGTTTCACAGAGGTTTTCACACTAAGCTCTACACCTGAAATCAGCATCTCTGTATGTGCACCAATGTTATAATAGACTAATTTTCCAGTACATTCAGAACTCACAAAAATGTCTATGTAGTGACAAAAGTATTTTTTACAGATTTTTAACCTAGGCAGAGCAAAGATGAGTGGTTTCAGTAAGTTCTTGTTCCATCATATAATTCTTCAGTTAAGTATTCTAGTGATTCTAAAAAAATCACCTTAATAAGAGTACACACATTAAACTGTAGCCTTTTGTTGCGATCTTACATACAAAATTAAAAGGACTGTACAGGGAGTACTACAAAGGTTTGTTTCAATACCAGCACTTGAACCAAAAAAATGGAAATTATACTGCATAGGGAAGCTAATGATGCCTGCACCATGTAAAATGTGGAATCCCCAACTCTCCCTCACTTCCTGTGCACTGAAATCAAGACGAGCATTGACTTCAAAATAGGCAAGAAAATTATTAAAGAAGAGTGTTTCACATCCAAATGAAGAACACTTACCAAAAAATGTAACTACCTGTTGCAGTGTGTTATTTTACTTCTGTTTTCCCTTTGTTAAATCGTTTGTTCCTCTGTTAAAAACCCCCATTGTTTGCAGTTTTGGTTGCCCCAATCCCCACCTTTACCCTATCAATCAACCCTAGTCCCCTCCCATACCTCCAGAATATTCCCCATCCATCGCCCTAATCCATGCCCCTAGAANGTACCTGCCTGCAGGAGCTACCCCGGCAGGCCAGAGGGCCAGGTTGTGGTCGCAGGTGGGCCGCATCAACCACCTTT
This sequence comes from Rhabdornis inornatus, assembly GCA_013397075.1. Taxonomy (NCBI): domain Eukaryota; kingdom Metazoa; phylum Chordata; class Aves; order Passeriformes; family Rhabdornithidae; genus Rhabdornis; species Rhabdornis inornatus. The sequence goes on along the minus strand of VWZS01001006.1, from coordinate 54,879 downwards.
TTTTGAAAGCTAAGACAAAGAGGTAGCATGCTGGTTACAAACCAGAAAGGAGGGTTAAAAGTCCTCAGTATCTGTTCTCAAATATCATCAGATTCCACATAATCTGTAATGATGTAAAAATGCTCTTTTAGGAAAGAGGTAATAGTATTTTTAAGGGGAGACTCCTTAAAAGTGTGATCAAGTTTACATAATCCTGTTAATTCTCCCACCCATATCATTAACAATGCATCTGGCTTGGCGCTCCTCCACAATCACTTTCAAATCAGTTGGGCGGTTTAAGCCAAATTTGTTCCTGGTGGAATTCCGTAATAGTGACTACCAGAGAGGCAACAAACTTGCTGTAGTCTATGAGCAGAAGGAAAAATCATGAGCTCAAATATAAACACTGCAGACAATCTGTAAGATTTTATAAGAAGATGCTATCTTGCTGGTAGGTTTAAGTAAGCACTCAGAACTACCGTCTGCATCACTTGGATAGACTATTTTCAACTGTTATCCCCTGAGATATAAGTAAGTAATCACAGTTTCTTATTTTCAACTATTCTATAAATTAATTACAATACTACACAGAGAAAATTGTACAAGTTAGAAATATATAACAATACATCTTACAGGGCTTTAATCATTTCTTCTTGCATCTTCTGTAGTGAATCAAGTAACAGAGGAAGTGTAGTATCATAATATTGGTGCTGATGTAACTGTGCTCCTTTCAGTGCCAACACATACTGGTTATGCAACATGTGAAGTTTCATAGTGGCTTTTTCACACCGATCTTTGGCTTTCTCTGTCTCCTTTCCTGAGAGAAAACAAAACAAAAAGGCACATGGTGATTTAAAAGTATAGAGGCCTATAGATGACACACCTGGCAGATTTATGACAGGTTTGCCCCTTTCTCTACAGTAATTTTTAAGGTAGTTCTCTGAGGAAGTTAAAAGCCAACCACTTTCAGATAATTAGTACGATCAAATGTCTACGTTTTCTAATTAATAAACTATGTAAGAAAAAGGTTATTTTCTTTGAGCAGAAACATGTGAATTACTTATCTAGAAGTATAATTCATTCGTCAATGTGGTTCATTAAAACCCCAAGTATAAAAATAACATACCTATCGAAAGAAATCTCAGATGTACTGCTATCTCAAAGCTTTTTTTTTAGTTGCAAATTAATATTTTTAAAAGAAAAAGATATGTCCTACTACACTAGATTGACTAAAAACATTTTTTGTATTCAAGCAATCCTATTGCTACACATAATCCTAATAAAGCAATGATGCAGTCAGTCTACGTATGAGCAACTGAACCCTCACACTGTTACTCCTGCTCAAAATGGGCAGCTTCTCTCCTACACTTTAACATTTCCCTATCGCATTGATACCCTAATCGGGAGGTTTGGCTCTACAGCCTCAGCTTTGCACCACTGAGATTGGGAAGTCCTCAAGTTCAAGCTGACAGGACCAGTTGAGGGTTGAATTGCAGAGCTACAAGAGGTCACCTATTCCATTCTTTGCCACAGTAACTGCACAGCTATGTGGGTTATTTTATCAACCAAAAATCCAAAAAGCAGCACCGTAACAGCTAATATGAAGAAAATTAACTCTATTTCAGCCATAACCAGAATAGACACACGAGCTTTTAATGACATCCTTGCTGTATTCTTGATATTAACCAAGTACCTCATCACTTCTTCAGGAACTAAGTAACTTTAAATTAATCTCCTATCTACAAATATCAAGTAGAGTCACAACTACCTGCGCAGATAAACTTACGCCACCTGAAGCAATCTCATTCAGACCACTGCATTTCTTATAAACTTAAAACAATTTATGTAAGGAAAAACATGTCTACTACCCATCACAAAGCAGTTGAGAAAAAAGAAAATATAAGCATTCATAGCTAAGTGGCAAAACAGCTGCTTGAAAGCAGACCTTCAAGAGCTGTGTCATATAAGGAATACACAAGGGACTATGAACTCAAATAAATCAAAACAGAGCCACATTAAAGGCACGTTAAAAAAAAGTTCAGGGAAAACCAGTAACCAATCCTCTTTCATATACACTGGAGTCAGCAAGCTTGTCAGAAAAAGTAAATGACAGTCACCATATGAAAGAACTGGTACAAGAAAAAAATTTTTTTTTTCCTTCTGTGATCACTACCCCAGATCCTCAGAGATTTCCAGGATGAAATACTCTGTGAAAGAGTCAATGAATCTTTTTTCTGAGGTATCAGAAGAAGAGGTTGCTGAGAATAAATGAAATGAGAACAAATTATGAGGACTGGATGGTGCTTAGCTTTGAAACTTCAAAGGCACTTGGAGAAGTTTTAGCTGAAATATTATGATTAGTTTATACAGGAGGAAGAAGGCACTCCATGGAGAGTCCCAGGAGTATCAGCTGGACTCTGACAGATGGGGTGATGAAAACAATGATGATGAAGATGCTGCCTGAAAGTAGCAAATAGGGAAACCAAATATGAACAACTGGAAAATAAGCTGTCATGGTTTGACACTGGCCAAATGCCAGGCACCCATGAAAGCCACTTGCCCACCCTCCCCTGCCTCAGATGGGCAGAAAGAGAAAAATTTAAGACAGTTTCAAGAGCTGACATGAGAACCAGAAGAAAACACTACAAGGGCAAAACAGGCTCAACATAGAAGTACGAAGTGAATTTATTACTAACTCAATCTGGGGAGGATAATGAGAAGTAAAACAAGCCCTTCAAATGCCTTTTTCCCTCCAGCCCCTCCCTCCTTCCCACGGACAGCTCAGGGAGACAGAGCATGGAGGTTTTGCTCAGTTCATCACCAAGTTTTTCTTGCTCTGCTCCAGGAGAGCAGTCCTGCCCCTGTGAGGCTGTGGGTTCACTCCCACAGGAGACAGCTCTCCATGAACTTTCCTGGCATGGGTCCACTCTCAGGAGCAGCAGTCATACCACACCTGCTGCAGCGTGAACTCCCCGCACAGACACACACAGCCATCCAAAACTGCTGCGGCGTGGGCTCGCTCTTCCACAGGGTGCAGTCCTGCAAGGACAGGCTGCTCCAGCCTGGAAGCAGGGCCCCTCTGTCCCTTGGGTCTCCCACTGGATCACAGCCTCCTCCAGGCATCCACCTGCTCCGGCATGGGCACCTCCCCCACGGGCTGGGGTGGATCTCTGCATTCCCTGTGGATCCCATGGGCTGAGGGGCACAGCTGCTTCACCATGGTCATCACCACGGCCTGCAGAGGAATCTTTGCTCCAGCGCCTGGAGCACCTCCTGCCCCTCCTTCTGCACTGACCCTGGTGTCTCCATGTTGTTTCCCTCACATCTTCTCACCTCCTCCTCTTCTCTGGCTGGAACTAACACTGTGCCCCACTTTGTTTTGATTTTCTTCTTAAAAATGTCACCACAGAGGCGTTACCAGCCTCTCTCATTGGCCCAGTTTTGGCCAGCAGCATGTCCATCCTCAGAGCCATCAGGGATTGGCTCTGTCGGACATGGTGGAAGCTCCCAGCAGCTTCTCAAGGAAGCCACCTCTATGGAGCCCCCATTACCAAAAACCAGGCCATGCAAAACCGGTACAGAAACCTTGAGAGGTACTGATTAAAAAGGTAAATTATAGAGTGAATATTTAAAGAGATGCACAAGTAAAAAACTATTTTGGTTTAGTAATCCAAATGCATACCAAAATGAGATCTTGGGGTCAGTACAGCAAGACTGATGGAAATGTAAACTCAGTGTTCAGCAGCTGCTGGACACAATGTTATTTAGCAACGGAGTAGATTGGGTTGTTACGCCACTGATTAAATCCACTTTAAAAGTATGCAATTTGTTGTATCAAAGAGGATATATTTGACATGCAAAAGGTTTAGAGAAGGGCATTAACCATCAGAAAGGCAGGAAACAAGATAAATACAGCAAGAATAACTACAGAGAAGGGTCCTGAAGCACTAGGAGTCTGAGGAGGAAGATGCAAGAAGAGACACAGTTAACAGACTCGCACAACCTAATTCAAAGTAAAAACCATGTAAAGCAAAAACCATGGCATTATATGCAATGAGTAAAAACAAAGACCTACTCCAAAGAGCACACAGCTAACCTACATATTCTTTTAGTAGAAGTTATCATAAGCAAAAGAAATCCCTTATGTGGTTTAACAGTGAATGGACAAGTGTATGCAAAAAAAAAAAAAAAAGAAAAATCCTGAAGAGCTACTACTACTAAGAACTAGGACAGCAGCACTTCTGACTCAGGAACTCCCTAGGTAACAAATTACCATGAAGCTTAAGAAATTTTCTATCAGTTTGTACTCTCATATGACTCTCTAGACACTTGCTAACTCACGCCACTGTCAGCTACATTTCAAACACAGATTAATAAAAATAATTTTAAAAGGATATTATGTCTTTCATTTAATTGAAAACAATCCAGCTGCTGACCTAATTTTGTACATGGAAGGTACAGATTTCTTACACTACAATTTATCTGAGTTACTCTGTAAAAGAAAGACAAAATACATCTCAAGAGCTGTCACCAGAGAGTAATTTTTCATGTAGGCATGAATGAAACAATCCACTTTAAAAATTTCTATAGAACTGTTTTGGAGAGATAACATTCACAAGTCTATCTTAAACTTTAGACATAGCAGGTTTTGTCTTTGGCAAACCATCTAAACTCATGTTTCATGAGGAGATCAGTTTTTTATTTCCCTCCAAAAAATCTCCCCACTATTTCCAAATTAAATGCAGACCATATGTAAGGGGAAAAAATAATCCAACACATCAGAATAGTATCCCAGAAGTTAAATACCCCCAAACATGCATGTCTGACACTAGCACAACAACATAACAGGATGGTGTAAAATCCCATTTTCACATTTGCCTTAGGGACTAAATTCCTCCTCAACTAATTTCAGAGTATCATATAGAATTAGCACACAGACTTGTTTCTAAATACAGTAGGGTACAGAGTCAACCTGGTCATCTTCACAGTAAAACAAAAACACTAAAAGGTCTTTCTGGAGAAGGAGAGGCATGTGGAACATAGGGAAATACTGGAAGGTGAGTGAAGAGGGTTTGGAAGGGAAGGGAACAGGTCATGTACAGTCACATACAGTTACAGGATGAAGGTTGGATGAAAAAGGAGAGGACAAATGTGTTGGAATCCAAGGCTGAAATGTTTTGCTTGCCAATCTATTGTGAGACATACTGTCCAGGGAAGCCAGAAGAGTCAGGCAAGGGGGTAGAAGAGGCAAAAATGCCGCATTACTTCTTGGGTTATTCTGTGTTTGGCTATTGCTACTCAAGCATGCCCTAGCTCAAATAACCTAAAATTATCTCCATATGTCATTGTTTAGGAGCTACAAGTTGTCTATTCATGTTTAAAATACACTCCTTATCAGTTTTCAGCTTATGAAATATCAGCATATGTGAAATCGTACCATGTACCATCCAATACAGCATTGTGACCTGTGAACTGCAACAGACCACCTTCAACAGTCACACTAAACCGAAAATTTACACTGAAATTATCAAATCCACGTAACTAGCAATTTAGTAATACTATATCTCTTTCAGAAACCTCATTAACCTGCAAACCTCCAAAAAAACCACCAGTGAGTGACGTGACTTTTGGAGCATCTGGACTCCCACACTGAGCCAAGCTTCACTTCCCTAAGGCAAGGCTAGGCTGCAATATTCCAGTTGGAAGGGACCTACAAGAATCATGAAGTTAAACTGCCTGACCAATTCAGGGCCAGCAAAAAACTAAAGCATGTTTTGGAGGTCATTGTCCAAATGACTTCTAAACATTGACAGGTTTGGGGCATCAACCACCTCTGGGAAGCCTGTTCCAGTGTTCAAACACTCTCTCAATGAAGAAATGTTTCCTAATGTCAAGTCTGAACATCTCCTGGCACAGCTGTGAGCCCTTCCCATGTGTCCTGTCACTGAATCCCAGGGAGGAGATCAGCACCTCCCTCTCCACTTCCCCTCCCCAGGAAGCTGCAGAGAGCAGTGAGGTCACCCCTCAGCCTCTTTTCCTCCAAACTGGACAAACCCAGACTGCCCAGCTGCCCCCCACTGGACAGCCCTTCCAGTCCTTCCAGTAGCTCCACTGCTCTCCTCTGGGTGCATTCCAGTGCCTTCACATCCTTCTAGATTGTGAGGCCCAGAACTGCTCAGGTGAGGCCTCACCAACACTAAATACAGAAGACAATCTCCACTGTTGATTGTCTGCTTGTGCTGGGTTTGATGCATCCCAGGATGACAACTGTCACCCTGCTGACAGAGGTGGAGCCTGCTGTCCACCAGCACCCCAGGTCCCTTTCTGCAGGGCTGCTCTTCATCCACTCCCAATTTAGACTTTTAAATATTCCTATCTACAAAGCAATTTTTATGCAAACTGCTGCCACTGATAGAATAGCTTTGACTGTTACTTCTGTCTCTGGAAGGATACTCGGAAATTTAGTGGGTGACCAGCCTTATGATCACTCTGCAAATCAAGAGATGCAATCACAGTCGTCTCACTTAACATAGGTTTTACAAAACCAAAATCACAAAGACAGAAACAAGATAGGATCTTCACATTCGAAGGTCTTTTCTCCTTTATGTCTTGCAAGATTGTTACATGAATATGTTTCTTCAACAAATAAAATCACTTACTCCTTTATCCACTCAAGCAGTTTCTGAGAAGAGGATAAGAAGTTTCTCCCAATAATTACTTAACAAATTAATGATTGAAAATAGGAAATAGTTTTCTAATGGGAAACAAAACCCAGAACTATTTGTGTATATTTAAAGAGTTCAAATTTACAGAATACCACATCTAAACTTCTGAGTTCAAAATTAGTTCACAGAAGCTATCAGCCTAATCTTAAGTGACATAGCATAAAAATAGCAAAAATTAATGTTCTATCTTTTGAACTGCTGTCAGATATTGTCAAGGTGAGCTATTAAGCACCTCTAGCCATTTCTCTGTCCTGTGCCTGCTGGTCTGTGAGGAGAGAAGACGCTGGGGCTGCATGTCTGTGCTAAGAGGAAACAGTATGCCCAAGTTGGTCCCGCACTCTACAAGAAGTTACCAAAATCTCTTTGCAGTCCCTGGGGTTTCCTGCTCTACAAGCTTTATTTTACACAGAAGAAACAACCCTACCCCTTCCAAGCAAAAGCACTGGTAGTAGATATGTGTGGAAACACACAGTAGAGCATTAATTTAAAATCTATGCAGCCTCCTGATCTCTGTGAGTAACACAGACCAGTTCAGCCAGTGTTACTTGTTTTGTCTCAACAATATGAGAGTTTCAGTCAAAACTAAGCTTAAAAAACATCCTGCTAGGAGTTTCCCTCATTGCAGCAACAACTACAGGCAAAACATGCCACCAGGAAATGCAGTTGTATAACAACAATTTTAAAGGCGTCTCAGAATGAATGCACCAGCCACCTAATAAGTATTTTCTGATCTCTTGGCAAGTACAAAGAACAGTAGGACAATAATTTGATTTAATGAAAGCTTTTTTAACAGCTCCCTTATTTATCACAGATGTGAGCTTATGCTGCTGTGAAACTTCAATATGTACCACAGAAGTCACATCAATTCTGAAGCATTAAATCACCTGAGTTTCAGGGAAAACATTATTCCAGCAGAAGCAATGTGGTAGGTGTACACTTAATATTTCTAGGCTCCTCTAAATCACAATGTTGTCAGGGAACACAAGCCTAGAGAAATCTGGTGCAATATTTTTTATGCTGCTGTAGCAGCAAAAAATGAAATTATGATATTAAATACTTAGAATCAATGTATTTTTCCTTTGCAATTTATTTCAGATCCACTATGCCACGTAAAAGTGCTGCAACTCAACTGCATTCAACCAGTAATTAATAAGAATAAGACTACAATAAGCACCTGTAATTAATGTATTTACACAAAAACTGTAATTTTTTTCTAAAGAGTATGTTGTTTTAAAATTCAGTATGAAACTCCCAAAGCTACTGCAAGTTGGAACAGAGCCAGTGTATTTCCTGATATATGAGCAACTGTTTCACACTTCAACATCTAACACCAAAATTAGCTACAAAATCAGATGCTAAATTTTATTAAAGTATTTCAACTTTTTAAAAAACCTTTAATGAACTGAGTAAATTATTGTTTCATGTAATCATTATTTCCTTATTTATATAGCAGTAAGTAATGCTTAACCAAAAAATTCAAGGATGAAAATATTTGAAACCCCCACAGACACACCGAACTATACTTAATAGAGATGCACAAAAATACTTGTGCAAACAGCAAACTTAAGTGAAAGCAGTTACTGGTCCAACCAAGTGAGATTCACAATGTAATGAAATATCACACTTGATACTTACAGTTGTCCTACAGTCTCCATTTTGTATTCTTAATACATTATTCATTAAATTATTTCAGAAGATTTATGACTTCTTTACTGAAACCATGCTTCTTACATGCGGCACAAATTTTGGCTTGATGTGTTTTTCAACAGCAGCAACATCAACATGCCACATCCTAACCACCTTGTTACTCAGCGTCACTGATTAGCACAGCCCTGTAAACTCAGACTTGTATATGCTCTGGGACTGTTACTTTGGACTGCTGTTTAAAGATGTTTACACTGCTTTTTCTCAGTATCACATATCCAGAACATTTCACAGGGCTGTCCATTTCATTATAGAAAAATAATATGATAAGCTTTTGTCTTATATTTTGTTCCAAAGACTGCTGCATACCCTATGACTCCAATGCCCCAGTTCTGCAAAGGAACATGCTCTGCATTCCCAGTACACATACTTCGTGGAGTTTTTTTAACAAAGCCTTCTAATCCAGAAGGGACTATTGTATCCAATCTGTCCATAGGGTCCCAAAAACTGAAGCATGCCTCATTAAAGAGGCACTGTGCAAGTTCAGCTTGCTGACTTCATCCTCTCTCAGCCTGTTATCTCTTACCGCACATTAAAAAATGTAAGAATGAATGACTGGGAAAAAAATGGGCAGAAAACTATAACGCAAATGACTAATGTCAACCAGACTGCCTGACACCTGGAACCTCCATGCCCAAGAAAAACCAACCTGACTGCATTTGTGATTCCTATGGTAATCACTGGTCCAGAAAGAGGCAGCTATGCATGACTGACTTGGGTAAGGGTTAGAACCAACAAAATAAATCAGTTGTTTCCGATTGAGCCATCAGGCAGACACTGGTAGCCATAACAAGGTAGCGCAACCCAGTCCAAGGCAGAAGCACCAGCCAAAGCTCAGCAGTGCTCCCTCTGCAAAGCAACTGTTCCACTGCTTCCCTTCATGCAGAAGTAGTGCTAGCAAAGGGCTCCCCAGAACAGTTTCTGGGACACAATCTCAGACATTTTCACCTTCCTCCAGATCTGGACAGCACAAAGTCTTCCATAATGAAGCTCCAGCATGCCTTAAGAAACCAGCTCCCTTTTCCCCACTAAAAAACTATCCAAAAATTCCCACCACATGCTTTAGCCATTGCCCAAACACTGACAACACCTGTAACTAACCAGTATCATTATTCAGTCCTTAACACTTACTATTCTTTCCAATGGTCCTCCTAGTGTTTTCACCAAAAGATGAAAACACCTGTAACCCTGCATTAGGGTGTCATTGATTCAAAATGACTGCCCACATTTGCTGGTGCAACGTAGCACACACAGGAATTCAAGTTTACCTGAGAATACTTCTTGATTCCAGAAAATCATAACATCATCTTCCACTGTACAAACTTCACCAGCCTTTACCCATATCAGTTAATATCCTCTGCTGTATGTGTTTAGGCCAGAGCTTAATATCACTCTTAATAACTCAACCACAAGACTGGGAAGCAATTCTCTTCACAAGCTGAAGAACCAGTTGTACCTCTTTCACTAGCAGCTCTAATAAACCTACTCTCTCACCAGAAAGCAGCTTTGCTATTCCAAGACAAAGCAGAAAAAGTCACAACATTTCAAAATCACTATTCTTGCAAAACAGAGACATTTGTCAGACACTACTCTGTGCGATTTTCATTTTCTGGGGTCCTCATATAGGTGCTGCATGAATTTACACAAAATCCCACGATAAAGCGACAATTCTATGCCCTAAGTGGCAGTTGTCCCCTTTGGCTCCAGAGAGGCAAGGCCAGTCACTGTCTTACAGACTTGACTGCCAGAGGAATAGACTGATTATAACAACATTTTGCATAAATGAACCTGTATGGGCTATTTTAACACATTAATTGCAAGAGCTGGTGTCAAAAGATTTTCATTTTTTTGTTTGACAAAATGGTTTTCAGCTTATTTTCAATACTTGGTTATGCCCTCCCCCTGTTCTGGTAAGCAGTTTCTTCTCTTGTTTTCAATAATTCTTGAAAATCTGAAAAACTGAACCAGTTTGTTTATAAACAAAAGTAATATATCCCAATAGCACATAGTCTGAATTACCTTAGCTTACTGAATAAAGAATACCCTGGAATAACAAAGCACTGTAATTTTAAGACTTCCCTAACTTTTCATTTCACTAGCGAACCAGTTTGACAACTTAAAACTCAGAAATACCAGGACTTAAAAAATTTCAAGTGGACCAGCTGACCTGCAGTTGATAAACAACCATAGTAGCTCATCAAATGCACAACTATTTGTAAAAAGGACCAGGGCCTGGGATGCAGCAGGAGAAAAGCAATTCTGCAACTTTTGCGAGAAAAACATTTTTATGGGCATCAGTGTTTGTAAAAATAGACTTACAGTAAGATTTTAGCAGAAATGAAATTAAGTATGAATTATAATAAGAAAAACATTAGATAAAAGCCTTAAAGAGAAGGTCAAAGAAAACCACAAGAGATAAAGTGTCTTAAAAACAATTTATGTTTGCTGTCTAGCTGAAGAAATGTTAATTCAGTTAATCAAAACCACATCAAAACATCACAACTGCTGACAGCCAAAACACTCCTTTATTCCAATGGGAAAGTTTGGTGCTTCATGAATAGAGAATGACCAGATTGGTAACAGAAAGAGAGTATAAAACAGGCTAAAAATAACATGCTAAGATCTGAACATCCTATTATATTTTCCATGATACATACTACATATTCCAAAGTTAAGCAGTTACTTGAGAATAAACCAAGTCATCAAATTAAGTTACATACAGAAAACATGGAACAGGATGAAATTAATATCAATGTATGCATTTTTATTTTGAAATGTTTATTAATTTCAGTAAAAGAAAAAGAACAGTAGAAGTTCAACAGTGCTAAGCATAACTACTTATCCCCCGCTGTTTTTTCCAAATTTTAGACAAATCTGTAAAGAAACAATCTCTCGTCACTGAGAGCTACTATAATTATACTACAACAGAACCAAGAACACTAACTGTCATTTAGGCGCTCATACAAAACCTGAAGTTGGCTCTCGGAATTACACTTTGACACTGCCATTCAGTCAATTACCACTAAAGAAAGAAAAGAAAATCTTAGAAGGACACATAAGAACAACTATTAGCAAGATATTTCAATATATAGTAGAACAAAGGTTCTCTTTTATCTCATCATTCAAGCACAATTCAACAGGAATCAAAATCCATGCAGATTGAACACATCATTCCCTAAAAAAAAAAAATCTCAGTGCGCAAACAATTTCTTTTCTGCTTTTAGATAAGGTTGATAAAGGTCTGATGTGTTACACTGACAAGAACTGATGCTGATGCCACTGTAGCAACAATAATAATTCTCAGGAAAGTAGGCTGCAGCTACAACACAGGTGAGACCAGAAACCATCTGAGCAATTTTAGATTTCAAAAATATCCACTAAAGGAATAATACAAGACCTTAGAAGAATCACCATTTATATTTTATTAATTTTTAGAAGATTATACCAAGCATACATGGTGACAATCAGTCCTGGCTTACTTAAAACACTAAATAAACTTTTACATTGTAATCAAGTAGCTCAAAATAAAAAAATTACCTTGTTCCATTGTAAGAGTTTTAGCAGGTTTGCAAAGGACACTAATAAATACACAAAATCAAGTCAATCATACCTTTCGCCACAGCTTCTTTATACTTTTCTTTGGCAGAATTTACTTCTTTTATTAGTTGCCTGTAGCTAGATTTAAGTTTCTCTAGTTCTGTCTTTGTGACCTTTAAAAAAAGAGAAATATAAAAAGCATTAAAAATACTTATTTTCAACACATTAGAAAAACATAGCATTAGTAAAACAGAATTAACAGAATTTATTATCCAAAATAAGGATGCTACATTTTCCACTGGATTGAGAAAATCTTAGCATATTACATGGTGCAATTACATAGTGCAAATTACATGTTGCAAATTACATGGTGCAAAATCAAAACCAATAAATGCATGGAATTAAATAAGAGGCCTAAGACACAAATTCCCATTCACATCAATGTAATTAAAAATATATTTAGAAAATCCAGCTAATCATCAACAATATTCCATTTCAATTACAAGGCAAAAGAAAAATCATCAAAAAGATGCTTAACAAATCATACTGGCTTAAAATGTCCTATGCATAGGAAGGAATTTCTTTAGCACCTAAAAAAAGCAGAATTTTTATACATTACACTTCATACAAATGACTAAGGAACAGCAACCTGGCATGAAATAATCCATCAATTGTAAAACTTAAACCCTTAAAAAGGAAAACCAAACCAACAACCAAAAAACCCAAACAAACACCCAACTACTAACCAAACCAGAAGCACACAACCAAATAAAAACCTTTGCCATGAAACAGAGCACTGACATAACATTTCTGGTCACAAAATTAAAATAGAGTTTTCTCTTCTACCCCCAGCATTCATTCAGTGTGTGACAAAACTAGTGCACTGTTCAGAAATAATCCCAAATCATGAACTTGCAAACAAAAGCCAGTAACAAACCAGCCATCACAATATCAAAAAAAGCTAGCATACATTGTAAAAAAAAAAATTTAAAAAAGGGAAAAAAGACCTCAATTGGAAAATCATTGAAGAGAAATTATTAACTAATTTTAATGGAAGTGCTCCTCTCAGTATATGTGCAGAAAAAGAAGTTCATGCTACTGAAAAACTGCTCCCCTCTCAGCCAGAAAAAGGCTGAAGTTCAGGAAGAAGGCTGAAGTTCACAATTTTCCCTTTTTTTCATGAGGCAAGGCCCAGATAACACTACTTTCACCCCCCAGAATATCTGAAGATTTAATGAAATTCCTTAAAGATCAAACAAAGTGCTGTCTACAGCCTCTATTTTTGGGCCAACTGTGCAAAATTTAATTTGAAGGCAGAACCTTTTCTCCACATCAATCACATATACTCATCTCATATTTGTACACTCTGTAAATTATACACAACTGCTGTTATTATACACCAATAGAGATGATACAGGAGGAATAACTTTTTGACAAAGTTGTATTATAAAGACATCATGATAAATGGAGAAAAATATGCTATTAGGAAGTGGTGATCACAATTAAAACCTAAATAACACAAACAGCTTCTCTTATAGAAAACTGAAAAATAAAACAGGGCACTAGCATTATGAAACCTTTATAATAATTGCATTATGATTATTAGATTGTGTTTTTCCAACAGATAAAACCAACACCAAGAGCATGTCCATTCCAAAGAACACTTAAGGAAATAAGATGGTCAAGGATTACTTTAAACTCAGTTTTTATTTCAAAAGGTCTTACCCACCTAATTAGCACAGTACTCTACGTTTTTCCCCTCAAATTTCATGAAGAAAGAAAATTATTCAACATCTTAATGGAAACTGGAATAAATCTACAAGATACAAGCCCTATTACATTAATGCAAAAGCCATGTTATTTCACTGTCCTTAAGAATCTTCCCTGTAAGATTCCTCATTGTAGAGATATATAGAATAAGAAAGGATGGCATACACGTATTTCACCTAAACACATTTTTATGCCACTTGTCCTAAAAATAGGAGCTGCACAGACACTGATGTTCACAAACTTTGCATACTATCCTGGGATATAATCAGCATTTTACCTCTGTGCATAACAAAAGCAGAAATAATACCATAGAACATGAGAAGTGTTTTGAATTTCAGGGAATCATTCTGAAAATGCTCTAGGTACACAAAACCTTGAACAATGTCAGCTAACAATAGAATAATACCATTCAAATACTTCTTCGCAAAATCAGGAAGAGAAAAGAAGGAAAACAAACCCAAAAAATCTCAAACCAAACAACAATGCAAGCTTAATCAGCAGGATGCTAAATATTTTCATGGCTATGCAACCCATAATTAAATATGTCAATATGGTCTGTAATAATTGTTTGGTAAGTGCTCTACTATGCATTACGGTTTTTTGGAAAAATCTTACTTAAAAAGACATTTTTATTGGAGGTTTTATTAGAGTTTGGCCTATTAACAGAAAACAAAACATTGCACAGTCTCTTTTCAAAGCATACCTGGGATTCCAGTAGTCTTACTCCACTCAGCCTCTTCTTCTTAGCTTTCTTTTTCTCTTTCTGCAATTCTTTATAACTTCTATTATTTCTAACATACACTACCAGTTTTTCCTCTTCTTCCATCCTGACTTTTTTGAGATGCACCATTTCATAAGTAGCAGCAAGTGATTACTTGAAATTGAAATTTAATCAGATAATGACAGCCTACTGACCAAGCATCAAAAAAAACATCCCCATAGCCCCTGCTTGGGGAAGATGCCAAGATTCTAGCATGTTATAGAAGCAATCATATTAGAGCCAATGCAGTTAACTTAAAATAGTCTTAATTTAAATACAGAATAGCTCCAAGTTCTTCTCATAACTGGCCCAAGTATCTTGTACTCATCAATCTGTGACAGTGTTACTGCTTTACTCAGTGTAATTAAAATGTAACATCTATTTCACATTCCAAATTCTCTGCTGGAAGAAAGAAGAAAGTGCTTTTCCTTCTCCCAGTTGACCTTTCAGACTATCTCTCTGATTTTTGACACCTGTAGCTAAATTTCCCCCAGAGCATCTCAATGAAACTGTGATTCCTGTCAGCTTTACTGACAAGACACAGCACCTTGGACACAAGCAGAATAACAGATATGTCATGAAAAACACTCTGAAGAGTTTCACCTGCAGTCTCAATGTTTGGTTTACACCTGCTTTATATTTTAGAATAGGGACTAGGACCCTGTCCCCACCCAAAAGAGTCTGGACTGCTAAGACCACTCGTTAAAGAAAAGTTTACAGTGCCCTGGTCCCATGAATGTCTAGAGCAGAATTAGAACAGAAAAAGAGATGGAACAGAGAAGTGTCACACAAAAATTATCCTCTACTAGAAAAGCATTTCCAGTGTTATCCGTCCACAGAAATTCATATGGAAGAAACTTTTCCATCTTTGCCTTGCAAGCTAACAGGAAAGAAAATCTCTGCAGAAAATTATTAAAATTTAAACTAAGCATTCTACACACCACCCACTAGACTTTTACCACAACGTGAACAAAATCCAAAAAAATCCACCCTTAATATTATTAAACAAAGAATTATAACCAATTTATCAAGCACAGATGAATAGAATACCTTGTACATCTCTGCTTCAATTTGTTGATGAACACCTACAAAACTCTTCTTAACTTGCTGCTTATCTTTGATCATCATTGTAAGCCTGTGCAAGGGCCCAGAATTAAGATCCTCTGCATGTGTCTTCATTATTTTGCTCAGCTGTTCTGTTTGCTGTACCACGAGCAACCAAGACTATAAAAAAAGTCAGAACAGAAAAGCACTTATTTATTTCAGCTCACAAACAACCAAACAATTAATAAGAACTGTGGAAAAAGATACATTATTGTTTAAAAATTCAGTAAAAGAACTAATTTTAAGCTTACCCAAATGCGTTTGAGATCCTCCTGTAACAGTAAAATCATGCCTCAGTCTTAATCATAAAATCATAAAAAGCACCAGAGACAAAAATACAGCATTGAATGCTCACCCTTCAGCACTGTCCTAGTATTTCTGAACACCAAAGAAAGCACTGCAGCCCTATTTTTTTTTAAATATACCCCAAACACCCCTGAGAACCATGCTCCTACATCCTTTGTCCTCTAGTTTCCCCCCACAGCTGCTCTGCCGAAGCTGACTTCCACCTTTGTCTGAATACCTGACAGCAATACCCATTTGAGGGGTGGTGGTTTAAGAGGACAACATTGCATCAGCTGCTTCACACAGCAGCATCAGCCACACCACCAGAACCAATGCACAAACAGACACAACACTCATCTGTCTCTGTAACCCAGCATCCTTCTGTACCCTTGCTTTAATAGCTTCCTTGGACATTCTGTCAGTTTTCAGGACAGCTTAACGTGCTGTGTGTGGCTTTGAATACAGATACACATCTACAGATATCACAGACACAAATGGAAAATTAAACTTCAATTCAAATAAAAGCGTTGGTTACCTTCAAGATTGCTGTCACACATTGGATTCCTTAAAGATAACTCCCTGACAATGAATGCTGTGCTATAGCTAAGATTTCAGAGTGGCTACATGCCACAGAATTGCAAGGTTTTGAAGGCAGCTAGCATATGATACTGGCATTTATCTTACTCTTATTAAAACTAAAATCAGCCTGAGATAAAAACTTTAGAAAATTAATTTGTTTGTTAGGTTTGAGGCTTCTTTATATCCTGTATACAAACATATTTACCTAATACTTCCATCTCTACATGACAATGATACAACAGAACTGGATTCTAGAGAACAAAAGACTCTCCAACACATTTGATCATATTTAACATCTCCTCCAGCTTGTAAGCACTCCACAGATTGGCACAGAGAAATCTAGACTGCTTTAAAGTGTGGTGTCGCAAAACGTCAAGGCCTTAAGCTTCCCTGCTACGGCTGGAAACCACTTCAAAAGTCATATTGCAAAGCTGTATAGGATAAAACAGCATTGAACACCTATGTGAGAAGAGTGTGCCTTTGTGGTTACAGCAGAGTCCATAAAAATACTCTCAGACATGAAAATGTAGTCAGTCATCCATTTTCCACAAGGCTGATTTATTACTGATGAGACAACTACTGTTTTAATCCTGAAAAATCACACCAAAAGCATTTTTCAACAGTACAAGTATTCTAAGGAAATGCTTAGTTTAAAATTCACCAAATAAACTCAAATAGGCCAGAAACATAGCAATTACTTCCCTTTCTATTAAAAAAAAAAAAAATTGCATATTTCCCTGTTCCTCACATTGCTCCTTCCATCAGGAAAATATGAAAGTGATGTTTCCATAGGGAAATAGCAGTAAAGCAGGATTTCTGTGCTTGGTATGATTATATTTTATCATGTAAAATTTTAAATTATGAAAAGGTAAAGCTTCAGTAATAGACATTTATAAGGGACAAAAAAGCTGGGTGGGAACAGGAGAAAAGGTAAAGCATTTCCTTCCACAAAAAATGACCACAATCCAACAAATGCAATAAAATACATTATTGTTTGGTTTAACACTATTTTTCAGACATATACAAAAGAGCAGCCTGAAAGCTCTTAAAAACACCTCTTTTCTAGCTTTAGCAGTTGCTGCTACCATGCCTTCCAGAAAATTTGCTGATTCCACATGAAAAAAAAACCAGAAGGCAGATTTTTCCCAAGCACCATTTCTCTCTAAGCGCTCACTCTTACTGTATACTTAGAGATCAAAACAAAACAAAACAAACAACCACAACGACAAAACCAAACCATACCCATGAAAAATTAAATAGCTTGCTATTGGGTTTTAATGCCACAAAATGTCAAATAATACCACAATACCAAATACAGATATTTTATATCTTAGACGATGTAAGAAACTAGACTCATGTTCGATAACATTTGCATCATTCTTCGGTTCTGTAAAATGTCAGGAAGCGAGAAAAAAGTATCACAAAAGAATAAAATAAATTAGAATGAGATTAGTAAATTAATCAATAATTCAGGCTTTTTAACTGACAAAACCAGTAAGATAATGTGTCACTACACAACTTCAAAATCCAAGTTGTCAGTGAAACTTTAAGGCAAGCCCATACAAAAGATCTGCCAGTCCATACGAATACCCGGGGCCAAGAAAAAAAAAAGGGCAGTATTTCAATTTACAAGGCAACAATTATTGTGGGGGAGGGAAGCAACAACGTATTATATATAAACAGAAGAACATATTATATATAAACACTGCACATTGCTGAAGCAGGCCAGCTATAGCAGCACAGCTTTCAAGTCACACACAGCCACTTTAACCCTGTATACATCCATCCTGCTGCACAAGGAACAGTCCTGCTCCTAATGCTACACCAGAGCCACTGTCCAAGCAGCCATTCTGTAAGTCCACAACAAAAAAACAGCTTTGTCTAAAATTTAACTTGACCCAGAAAGGGTGCAGAGAGAAAATGAGGATGAACACCAGAAACTGAATAAGCCACCAAAACAGAACAGTCTTCCTTTGTCAGTAGAGAATCCAAGTCCAGAGTAAAACTTTCAAACAGGTGATAAAGGAAGTTTGCTGCATCATTACATTTACTTGTACTTGCTCTAAATCTGAAAACCAGTAATCTGGAGAACAAACAACCTTACCTTTTTAAAAAGTCAGCACGGTTATTTTAAACAGAATACAAAATAACCTCACAATTATGAGAAACATCCTGGATTAATGTTTTGTTCTTACAACACGTGCTGCAGTGTGAGTAACAGATGGAATTCTAGGCTTTGCCTTGGTTTCCTGGCATTTTGCTATTTCTGTCACAAATTCTACATAACATAAACAATAGTTCTTATCTCAAAAGAAAAGTGTACTATACCATACTTGATTTTCAAAGCACTAAACAAAGTAGCAGGCTCAACCCATTTATGTAAAATACTGAATTTCAAAAATTGGGATTGATTCTCATTCAGTTAATTTTTTCAAAGTAAGACTAGAGCTCAACTTCTGCATATTCGACTAAGAAACTAAAAGAATACATTTTAAACACTTTGGCAACATTAACTCTCAAGAAACTGAATGCATAGGAATCCAACTCAAACCAAAATAACAAAATAAACACAGAACCCAAGGATATTCCAATTCAAAATACTTCAGACTTACCTTGGACACATTGCTGATATAATCCAATTGACAAGCGCTCTCTTTATCTACTTGGTTACAAAGATTCTGTAAAGTGGATGCATATTCTTTATCACTTTTTACTCTCATTACCATAAATTTCTTCACCGTTTCCAGCAGTCGTAGCTCCCAGTCTTGCAGTTTTAATAAAGCATCATGAGAATACTTCAGGTCACCTCCAAACCCCATTTTTTTAAGGCACTATATACCACACAGGGGGAAATACAGGCTCTTCACCACATCTGAAAGGAGAACAAGACTGATGAGACAATTATCAACAGAAAAACTTCTGGTGGGACAAAGAGCAACTATTGACGCCTAAACCCTGAAATAACCTAATCATAAGATTAACTACATACATTTACCTCCTCAGCATAAACTGAAAGGAGGCTCAGAGCACTGTTTTGAACACCAGACTCCGACTGGAAAAGATTTCAGCCTTAGAACTGCTCTCCAACTTCCATTTCTGGAAAAACGTCCCTCCCTAACTTAAAGCACAGTATGAAAGAAAACATAACAGCATCTAAGACAAACGCAGAAGACCAATCTACATATTTAAGCAAATAAGTACAGCTAACAGTATCTCCAGAGAAGCTGCCAACTGCACTTTTCTAGTCCTGGTGACCTGAAACATTTGTTTCTCATGTTTACTGCCCTAAGAGCACAGAAAAATCCAAATAAAACACAACTCTCAGGCACTGCATCTACGGGAAATTGATAACTACTTAGAAACTAGTTTGCTCCTAAACCCAATGTTAACAGGCCATTACACCTGCAGATTCAGCGTCCCAAAAACCAGAAAAAACCCCAAAGCAGGTTTCCCATCCAACCATACACTGGTCCCCTGGGTCAGAGCTCTTTAGTTCATACCGTTTTACCCTAGGACAGCCCAGACTTACTGTACCAAATTGACATAAAGTAAGATTGATAAACAGATAAGATATGCTGCTTTATGAAATCCTGTAGCAGAACCAAAGGTCAAAGACACATTGCCAGAGTTAGCTCTGAAATACCTGCATCTGACGCTGATAAACACACAGCTGTATTGTGGAAGAGCTGAAACCACACAAAGAAGAAACCCACACACTCTTGCACAAGGTTTTGTAATGAGGGCTGAACCCTCTTTTCTGTGTACACACCAGCTACCTGTTCTTATACTAACCAGCTTCAACTAGGCAAGATAAACTTAGATAAACTGCAACACTTATCTCTAGACTGCAGAGCAGCCACAGCCTATTCACTAACTCCTGCACTACAGCAAAGTCTTGATTCCTTTTAACACAGAAATACCAATTTCTTCACAGGCTTTGCACATTATCACTTAAATTAGCAGTGTTCTACAAACATTAACAAATTTACCTTCCTAGCAGTCCATTGAGGGAAGTAGGACTAATATTCTTATTTTACCTTAAGAACTGAGACACATAAACTAATGTCAACACTGTGGCAGCTCATACTGGTATGTACAAGGCTAAAAGACAGACTTTTCAGAGTGCTTAGCATTTTTAGCATGTTAGGTATTCAGAAAAAATAAATATGTTATTGGCTTCAGTTACTGCACAAAATTTCTGAAGATTTTGCAAATCAGAACCTCAAGCAGCCTCTGAAATAAGCCTCATGTACTATGTGTTTATTCTCAGGAACACAAACCATGCTACATAACAAAACGAAGATCCAAAAAAGAAAACTAGAACAGTGTCACATTACTATGTATCTGCACAATACAGAAAAGTCAAGACTGCATGAGTAACTTTAAACCTGTAAGCTTTCACAAGCTCTTTAATTTGAAGCTGGATATTTTAGTCAGAATTATTCCTGATGAGCAGGAATTCAGTCATACACAGCAACAGCAAATACTTTATGTTGGCTGTATTTATGAACTATGTCATTATTAATAGCATTAATGAAAATACCTCCACAGTTAAAATTCAGGAATACTCTTGCAGAACCACAAACATTTCAGTAACATGAACCAAAGAAAAAAATCTTACACCCCCTGTCTATTAACATGACTAAAGCTGCACTAGTGAATTTTTGATGTGCTTTAGATCCAGACTACTTTTACCATTTTTCATTTTTCTCCTATCCCATTTTCACACATCACCTAACTCTCGTAACACAATAGCCATGAGAAAAGATAGTATCCTTGTTTTCTTTCATCCAGATTTAAAAGATATAGGAACTGAATCTCACAATGAAGTTTGGCCTTATGTTATGAGTAAAGTAATGGCTTACTCACTTTTACCCTAGCCTCTGTTTCTTACTGAGAGGCAGTACGGCAAGGGAAGGAGGAAATATTCTCAGCATGTGATATGTCAGTCTGCTTCTAGTGACTTACAAAGGAGCCATAAGATTACAAATATCAATAGAACAGAAGACCCAAAATACCTCACTCCAGCCTGCTAAGTTGCTCTTCACAAAGCAGTAATCAGATTTTTTCCAATTCCACCATTAGATGCCTGGATACATCGGCAAAAATTGTACACACACACTGGACTCTGGTCTTTGTTTTAAATTACTCCTTTCACTGTGACAGAAGCAGCACATCAAAAAATTGCTTTCCAAAAATGATAAAATTCTGATTTGCTAAATCTAACAAGATACAGACTTGAAGATTCCCAAATGGATAAGCCAGCTGCCATGTGACTCCAACGTAAATTAATAAAAATGTTCAATCAAGACATCCAGCCAAATTCATTTGCTTTATTATGGAGGCAAAGAAGTAGTGAAGTATTCAAGACCTAAGCCACTAAACTAAACTTAACTTTTGATAAGCTAAAAACCAATTCTGTTACTTAAAACCACTTCTGATTTTTTAATGGTTTTTAATACTTTTAAACAACTGAACATAGTGCAGATCACACAGTTATTAATTTGAAGTCAGAACTGTAAGATTTACCAAACACATAAACACACAATCTGATTTTCAAATACTCTTAAAAAACACAAGCACATTTTGAAAGGCCAGTATTCAAAAAGACAGTATCTGGCACCAATACAGACAGGTATTTTTCCAAGTTTGGTATGTCCCTTGTTACTGACCATAGATGAGATGACAGACGCCCTACAGGGTCAGACCAATACAACAGAGTATTTTAGTCAGAAGGGACCTACAGTGACCACCTGGGCACAGTGATGCATTTAGATCAGCCCTGTGTCTCCAACCACAAGACGACACCAGAAGATATCTAAGAACAGCAAACTAGCTGGGCTGCTATTCATGGTGTGATTCATGGTGCTATTCATGGTCCTTCTTGTACTTCCCCACGTTAACAGCTACTGGATTATGGAATACTAATATTCCCATATTTTCTGGCTTTACTATACAGCATTAAAATACTCACACTGAAAGATAAAGATTCCCAGACATATTTTGCAATCACAGACTACTGGCAAAATTGAGAAATCTGCAAAAACAGAAAAATCTGAACCCAGAAAAAATTTAATGTGGAACTTGTATGGGATATGAGGAGTTTGAGACACAAACATACTTTCTTCTCTGATGTTCAAAAGATGAAAATACTGTGTGAGAGCTACTCTGGGGAGAAAAAAATTGTCAAAAAAACATGGGAGAGTATTTTATCTTAACCAAAAAACCAGAGATGACAATGTTTTAGAACAAGCTAGATGGAGAAGTGATAACAACGAACACGATAATGCTAAATTCATACAGAAAAAAAAACCTTCAGGAATTCCTTTACTCTTACTGTGAAGAGATTTCTTTTGCTTCTGGTAGATACCCATGAGGTTTATCTCTTTTTCCACATGTGAACAAAGTTTGCATAACTTGACATGTCAGTGAAGTTTCAAACAGAATTCTAGAACATTTTGTAAAAGCAATAAAAATACCAGTACCACCAAATAAGATAAATGAGTTTCAGCTTTTTTTTATTATTATTTTGAAATATAAGATAGATATAGACATATAGACACTGAGATGGCTAAAAATATTACTGCACATGCAAATTAGTAAAAAAATATTTGTTAAGCTTAGGAGAAAAATATGTCTCATGGTCAATTCCAAGAAAGTAGGACTTACTTTCTTTATAGTGTTACGCTCAAAACAATGAACTAACAACCATTCACAGGAAGTACATATTGAATGTACATTTAATAATATAGTGTTAATGAGCAACCAGATCTCAAACTGTTCTAAATTTAAGTAGAGTTACCAAAGACAATTTAAAATTTCTCTCAACTACCAATACAGTGGTGCAGTCAGATTCCAAACAAATCCATGTTAAATTTTGTCAGCCTAAAACTGAGAAACTTCAATGGTAGTCACATAATCCTTCAATACTGTAACACCCCCTCAGGAAAAAAAGCCAGTATTCCAGTTAGTCATGTTCCTGGATTCCAGCAGCAACTCTGAAGAAAGTAGTTTCCACAACCAATGAACATTTAATTTAAAGATTGCAATCTGTCTGTGGCACATGAAAATGGCCATGCTCTATCAGACACTGACTGAAATCAAATAAGCAAAGAGGAACAGAGCATGTACAATGCAAAACTCTCACAAGATGCTCTCCTATACATATAACAACTGGTGCCTTATGCTACATATTGCCATCAATTATATCCAAGGTTGTGACTGATAATCTTAAAATAATGATGGATCTACATACACCATTTGGAACTTGTGGTTTCACAGTACCAGTGACAACGTTGGCAACTGAAAAGCCACAAACCCAGAAAGTATATCTGGCCCCCAGTTAAATTCAAAATAGGAAAGCACATCATAAATCTGGATTCTCTCACTCTTCACATGCTGTCTATGAATTTAGATTACTTCTAAATCTGTATGGGCTCCAAATCACAGAGAATACAGAACGTCTTCTATTTTGCAAACACTTTCAACAAACATTAAAATATGTCAAAATCAGAAAAGAAAGAGAATTTGGATTCAGGAGACAAATCCTCAAAATCAAGGCTTCTGTACTGAACTAAAAGCATTTTTACAATAGATTATCAATTTGTTAGACAGTCCTTCTCAATTTCTCAACGTGAGTCTTACAGTAGTTATATTCCATTAGAATAATGAAATAAATAATTCTTAGCACTCCATCCACACCTTAAAACAAAAATTAGACAGTCAAATAATTGACATTTCTGTTAGTGTAGGAGCTACTGGAATGCACAAGACCATGAAACACAAAACATATGCATTACCTACCATTTGTTTTCACTAATCACATAAGATCATCTTTGTATGCACAGATATGATGTATACAACATAAACTACTAAAACTAATCCTTCTGCAGAGCTTTTGCCAACAATAAATATCTGAAGCAGTAATACAAGTTACCCTTAGATTATTTCAAAGCTGATCTGAAATACTGGTCCACTCAAATCAAAGCAGGCAGCTAATTTTCAGGAAAGCTTTTCTGCAAAGCATAACTTAGCTCACATACCTTAGAAGTTTTCTTTCAGAAATGTCCTTTAAGTACAGTTTTCCTATGTCAGCAGCTACTTCCTCTGATTTTCAACTACTGAAATATATTTTTTTTTTCTTTTCTGGGGACTCTGTGAAAGAAAAACATATCAAACTTCTTTTTACTATCTCAGCATTTTCAAATACTTGCAAAACTCAGACTTTGGTAAGTTGCCCTGCATTTTCAGATTATTATCAGAATCCAGATGCTTTCTTTAAAAAATAGGGACAGTTCAACTAAAAGAAAAGAGCAGATTTCTCAAATGACTGCTAGTAGTAGTATACTATCACTTCATACACATCATTTTGAGTGAAGAAATAATTTTGCCTCTACACATGTAAGACAATTTTTTTATTGGTTCTTGGAATTTCTTGTAACAAATATATTGTAGCTGAAAAATTAGACAATTTTATTTATTTCTGAACCTTGCCCTTGGTAAAACAAAAACAGAAATGCATTAACAAGAAAAATGAAAGCATGGAAGGCGAAAGTTTGTTATATGAAAGATCAAGTTAGTATCAGTATTTTCATAAAAGTGGAAGAAAACAAGTAACAAAGGAACCACTCAAGACACATGCATTTATATCTGGCTCTAACTAGTCTAATACCTAGAAAATTAACAGGTCAGGAAGTTAGGATGACTAGCAGGACCAAAATTTCAAGTTGTAACTGTAGACTGCAATTTAGGTGAAGTAAACAGACACGTAACTGTTTTGAGGATTTATATTAAGGAAAAAAAACACTGAATTTTAAAAATGGAAAGGAACAAGCTTTGCACACATCTTACAAGTGCAAGGTATACTGTTTAATCTCTACATGTAGACTCATGATAAGGATTCACTCACAATCTCACACTACAATGTCCAACTTCAGATGAAACGTTCCATAACAGTTTAGCAATGCCTTCATAGGAAGAAACACATAAAGCAAAACTGCAAGAAAGACACAGTGCATAGGGGTGAAAAAAGCAAAACTATTTCCAAAATCTCTGTTATTTCAAACAAAGCAGTGATCACAGACACGTTTATAAAATCTTCAGAAGGGAAAGTCTTAATTCACATTCAAGCAGGCATTATTTAGTATTCCTTTCTGGCTACTCAGTGACTTTCAAGAAACAAAGAACTGCCTAATATAAATACAAAACTTCTATTCTCCATGACCAAAAATAGAAAAGACTAAGTGATGCTAGGATTCAGGCGCTGCAAAGGAACAGCAGCTTTGCAAGCAGATAGGAAAGGAGAAAAAAAAAAAAACGCAGGAGGTTACAAGTGTTATAAAATTCATCACATTTCTGAAAAACAGACATAAAATCATGTGTTCCAAAGTTGCAAAGCCCAAGGGAAAGTCTCCACTAGCAAAAAAGTATAAGCAGGAGCAAAACATTAGAGTAAATTTGGCTCCAGTCTTTCTAACGCATATACAAACCAGACTGTCACTGGACAGGAACACAAGTCCTAGTCCCCATTCAAATGGGACTTGTCAAAGTGGAACAAACATCACCACAAGCACCTGGGCACATTCAAGTTTCAAGCAGATGTTAAGAATTGCATGTGGTAAACGAAGCCACATTTATCAAATTCCATTTATCAAAAAAAGTTCCATTTATCAAATGAAACAACAAATTGGAGCCACTTCAACACAAAAAAGTTCTATCTTCTGCTCCCTGAACACAAATAATGGATGCGCCCTTTTTCTTTTTTTTTTTAAAGAACTAGTCTATCACACATTTTAGAGTGCAGAATTTTGTTCGTCATTATAAAAATTAAAGGCAAACCCAACTTTTCTTTAGAACTCCAGTTACTATTGTAATAAAATGCACCTATGTGCATTTTTTTCATCACACAGGTCATTAGTACAACTTAGCTGGTAATGCAAGTCCAATATGGGTCTAATTGATAGGTATACACTAGGCAGTATATGGAAGCATAATAAAGGCTTTCCAATGAATTGCACAGGCATCTGCCAGAGGGCAATAAAATCTCACATAATTTCCACTATTTCTGAGTTCAAGCATAGCAGAATCTGATAGTTACAAACATCTTGCTACCTCAATCCAACAATCCACTAGCTAATGAAGATACAAAAGACAAATTTATGGGAAGACAAAGACAGAAGAGAAAACCTAGATAACCTGTTGTTTTTCTGAAATTACTACCATGACAGTTAAGGCCAATCCCCAAAACAGATCCTCTTCAGATTTAGGATATATAACGCATTTTCTAAAAATGAAGCATCTGAGAAGCAATTAAAAATATCAAATTAATAGAAAGAATTCACCAGAGTCAGATGCTATTGAGCCAAAATATTGAAGTATCAGCTATCAAATTTCCAAATTATCAATTCTGCAAAAACTTAGATTTAAGACATTCCAAGCAAAGAATAATCAAGACTGGAAAATAAATCAAATTTTT
The DNA here is from genome assembly GCA_013397075.1 of Rhabdornis inornatus. Taxonomy (NCBI): domain Eukaryota; kingdom Metazoa; phylum Chordata; class Aves; order Passeriformes; family Rhabdornithidae; genus Rhabdornis; species Rhabdornis inornatus. The sequence continues at coordinate 27,962 of VWZS01001006.1, read as the reverse complement.
TTCAGATGTGACAAGGCAATCAGAAGAACCACAGCACAGTCTGACTCTAATACTGCACAAGGTGGTTAAAACCATGCCTAAGAATCTGTAGACTAGAATAATTCAAAAGAAAAGCAAAAAAACAATGCAGCTTTTGCAGAGCAAAACCATGTTTCACAATTTGAAGAGTTCTGTGAAAGTATTAAGGATCCTGTGGGAAAAGTGTTGGAAGTGAGAAATTTCTGCTGATGTCTCTGATAGGAAGCTACTAGAGAACTGAAGTTGTTGCAGGGTAAGACTTAAGAAACAAAGATTGACAGGGGAGAGAGATCAGAAGCCTCACCATAATCTGTGCCAGGACTTCGGCTGCTCTTCAGAATGGTTACCTGCCTATATATAATCACAGAACCATCTGTGCTTTATACAAAATTATTATAATTAATCAAAACCCATAGGTCACTACAAAACTTGCCAAACCTCAGAACACTGAGCAGTAAGCACACAAAACAGCCGATGAAGTCACATGTCAATAAATGCAACATAATACACTGATAGGAGTTAATGAATAACAGTACCAGAAGAAGATGTAGAACACACGCCTCCAAAAACATTTGTTCAGTGCTTTTAAGCAGTCAGGTTAGAAACCATCCAGGATATTAGACTATTTTTCAATGAAGGGAAGGGAAAACATAACATGTTCTTATGCTGCTGATGCATTAGTGGTATTCCTGTATGTTCAAGTTCTTCTATCTCATGAAAGACAAAGCACCAAAAAAAGATACAGATAATATTGATCATAGCATGGAGCAGCTTACACACAGAGAAAAGAGAATTTTTATCTCACAAAACAGGTAAGAATGACAGGTGTAAGATCAAAGTACATCAAAAGAAAAAATCATTATAGCACAAAGTGATATGGCATGTCAGATGCCTGAAGTGTTTTCTAGAATAACTTGAGAACATCAATTGAAATTTTTAAAAACTTGTTCTCATGTCCTTCTTTGCCCAGTAAATAATTAAATGAGATCATTCAATGCCTAAAGATACTTCTGAGACCACAAAACAAAGAAGTACAAAATTATTCTAAAAATTCGTTACATAAACAGATCTGTAGAACAGCAAGAGTTCCATCTCAAGATGTCTCCAAACTGTAAAAGCAGAACAGGAACTATTACTCTACATTTGTGCCAATAGCCCTTTCTTATCTGACAGTAGCAAGTACTGAGCTACATGGATTTTACTCGGTCATGTACAAACATCCTCAAATAGTGCACTCTCATTCTCCCATCTCTGCACCTTTTTTCCTTAGACCACATTTTTCCTTAGCAGTTCCTCCTGCAGCTGTAATGTTACTAAAAATAAACACAAATAATAAGCAGTGGGCTCCATCAAAGAACAGGATTTATACTTATCAGCAGTCAAAAAAAAAGCAAAACAGATGAAACTCCAGACACAGCCCCCAGATTCTCCATCTAGAATCACAAGACACAATTCTAATTTTTTCAATCTCTCATTTTAAACCATTTTCTAAACCACTGCTATCCTCTAAACACCCTGCAACTGGTCTCCATCTCACATAAGAAGCCAGCAGCTGAAACAGTGAGGTACTGTGGGACCAACCAACTCGGACAAGAACAGAGAGATTAGTTCAAATTGCTTTCAAGCTCCTTACTCAAGTGCTTACCCTCTTCCTATCAACTTGGAAATAGATCCTTATTTGTTCACTATCCAAAAAATTAATGTTCCTTTTCCACAGAACTTCATCTTTCCACACCACACATTCATTCTGTCCAGCCTATAGCCAGCCTGTGAGCTTTCACACTCACAGACCCCTACCATGTTCCAGACAACATCTCCTATTGGCCTAAAGACTATTCTAAACAGTAGTCTCATTCTCCACCACACCTTCAGCTGTTTGCTACTTCCCATGCCTGGTAACTTGCTCAGCATGTTCTTTATCATCTCAGGCCTTCTGTGAAAGAATGGGCAAAAGGTAGAGCTGACATTTGGTAGTGAACCATGCAGTAAGTGCTTTCTAGGTGCAGCTACTCAACCAGTTTTGTTTCCACCCCGTAGAAGTTGCTACCTCACAGTCACAGTTAAATAGCAAGACTCACCAGGCAGAAAAACAAGAAGGTCAAGGCAGATACAAGTTAGGAAGAAAAAAGCTAGTCTAGCTGACACGTCATATCCTGTCACTACTACTTCAAGAGTCTTCTGTTGTTTTGTTAACTCTGAAAAAGTGACAAAATAAGCCACATACTCCTCTTTTGCTTTCAAATGTAAACACGCCTAGCTTCTTATTACCTTTCATGTGTTTACAAGAAAAAAAAAAACAAAACTTTCCTTCCTCTGTTTTTCCAAGAATTACACTTTCCCTAAATTCAGCTCCAGGACTCAAGGAAAGGCAAAGAAAAGCACAGCTCAGTAGAGAGTTCCTGACCAGCAAATTTTCACTGAACTCTCAATTCCACAGTGTTGCAACACGTATCTCCACACTAGATCCTAAAAGAAAAATGGATTAAGCAGTATAAGGCTGCCAAAATCGACTATCACAGGGCAGGTACAGTGCATCTCCAGCCCTGTTAGCCAATTCTACCAGCTAAAGAGAAGGACTGTTCCAGAATTACAAAGAAATACATCATGCTAAAATGTCCAAAAACTGGCCACAAATTGAAAACAGAATAAAAAATACATCTGTGACTCACACTCACTTAAAGGGTGTATTATATAGTGTATTAAAGAAACTTCTGAGGAAAAAGGAGCAGCTAAAAAAAATTAAACTATTGCATTTTCAAGAGACTTCTTCTCTTAGATGACTAGTGAAGGTTGAAACAATGTCTAGAAAAAGTCAACACTGAAATTAAAAAGTACCTGTAGTAACCATCTTGACTAAATAATTATTCTAAGCACCATTAACTTATTTCTTTGCTGATTTCTTTTAGATATTTAGATTTCAATTAGATACCAAGTGCTCTAGTCTGAAGGTAGGAAGCAGTCTTCCTTATCTTAAAAAATACCCCAAACCCCTGAAAGTAGTGTTTCACATTTTGATATCCATCTGTCTCGAGATAACTACATGGCAAGTTGGAATTAGTACACACATAATGCACACACGCAAACCCTCAGTACCAAGACTGCCTATGTAAGTATTTCTTCAGGGAAACAGGATTGAAGAATTCTCCTACTGAGCATCTCTCATCATCACAAAGCTACACCTAAGACTCCTCCTGACGACTTTAAATCCCAAAATTCATCTGGCTGCTGCCATTGCACATTTCAACTTAGAAATCCAGAACACTACTAGAAGCTTCTCCCATTAGCACTGTCTTAGCTCTCAGGATTTAAGAACAGCCACAGAAAAAGATAAATCCACAGGATGTGAAATACTTTAAAAAGTCTAGAGGCATTTAATTTCTTCCTATGGCCAGAATGTCTCATTTCAGACAAAACAATTAGGTAACAAATCTGACATTAGTCTGTAATATAGGACAATAGTGGCCTCCTCAGGAGAAACAATCTAGTTCCAAGTATTTCCTGCGCTTTGGAAAGAAACTGAAAGAGCAATCAGGATGTTTTTTCTTCTTTACTCCTTCATTAAACTAATTACATCCTTCTGGTTCATTAAACCCTCTACTTAGTTAACTCACTGTTCATTCAGTCTTCTCAAGGTCACTTATTTCCTCGGCATCACTGTACTGATACCTTAAGTTCTAGCTTTTATATTTTTCAGGTTCTGTACTGCATTGGTGTGTGACTCTGAACTTAATTAAAAGTGTAAGCAAGTTCTCTTCACAGATTAGTTAGACGAAACAATCCTTTTCCAGCCTGAGAATCAAGGACACCGTTGCAGTTTCAGGCTTTCATGCTCAAAAAGTATAAACAACAGTGAATTGAGGAGAGCAATCTGGAAGGATGGGACTTCATAACCTGGAGCTGTAATTGGACAATTGACCCCAATATGTAAATGGACCAAAACTTACAGAAGTGTGAAAACTCATGACCCATTGTCCATCTTGGGTGGAGCCACAGCCAGGCTCTTGTACTGCCCAAGGTGAATCCTTTGAAGGCCTTTTAATAAATACCTACTTTATTCCTTTAACACTGTCTAGCCTCTGTTCTAGGTAGGCTCTCTAGACATCAGTACCACATTTAATGTAGTTCGATTACACAGTATTTTGTACAGAAAATACTGGCCATGAGAACTACAGGTCTGTGAGAGAGTTCCGTCTCTTCCCAACTGCTGGTATTCCAGGCTGTTGCACTGCAGGAAATAGAACATATGGTGTGGTTCAGCGAAAAGTGTTGCCTCAAGCCTTTGTTTGCTGAACCGAATGACTGCTCCTTCCTATGCTCCATATCCTAGAAGATACCATAACTCTCTGTGTTAAATGGGATACAGTCACTCTCACCAGAAATGCAGATGACTGAACTATGCATTTGTACTTCCTTACATGCTTTAAGTGCATAACAAATTTTAATACATGCATTCTACACATATATACCAAAATATATGATGAAACCTACCTATTCTTTTCTTAGTTCCAGATAGTTTTGTTTGGGTATCATCAGCTATCCTAGTTATAAAGAACACTCCTTCTGAAGGATATTACTCTCATTAGAAAATGTATCAGTTTTAATTAATGGATGCTATTACAAACAGGTAAAAGTGGTAGAAATATAATCTTCTAGATGTCTGGACAAGTGGTCCTGAAGTGCATGTGCATGCCTGGAATCTTCACATGGAAATTTATTTCCATAAATAAGATTCAGCTATCTGATCTTTATTGCAATAGACTATTATTTTATATCCAGTCTTTCCTTCTGCCTCTCAAAACTACTTTTTCCAGAAATTATACCAGGCAGACAATATTCCATTTAAAAGGACAATATTCTTCAAACATATCATCGTTCAGAAACAAGTTAGAGATGACAATAATGTTTTACTGTAGACAAGGGTTATTTAGCTCCCTCAGAATTCTTTGTACAGCCTTACTGTACTCTGAGACAGCTGAAAGGAATTTGACTGCATCTCTAAACCTGAAATACCAACTTAATCTGATAAAAATTCTGTAGAGGGACACATGCCATGCTACTGTAATGGCCAAATGATGACAACCATCTGCCTAATCAGAGCTTTGGAAACGGCAGCTCCCCCCCTCTCAAAAGCAGACTGACCACACTCACACTGCTAATCCCTACATCCCCATTTAGGCTCCCCAAGCCTGGATGGGGTCACTTTGGTGATGAAATATTAAAGCACAAGAAATCACCACGTCACAGCCCATCTGACTGATTTTTTTGCACAAGGTATGCACTGCATGCTATCTGGAAACATGAAGCCTTGGGTCACAAGGCGTACAGGGACAGGATACCTGCTGAAGACTGCTCTGCAAAGGGCACAAATCCGCTGCAATGAGTTTCTGTATTGTGGCTGAAGCAGAGCCTGGAAAAAAGTCCCACCAGCTACAGGTTAGCTTCCTTTCAGAGGGTACCACCTGGCTCCAGAGAAGCAGAGCTAGAAGGCATGCAACATGGAAAACCAAAGAGACCATGGAAGAACACAAGGACTGACTCAAACTGAGATTTTGATCTCAGTAAGAACAGCACACAGTTACCTTCTCATATTATTAAAAAAAAAAAAATCTTTTAGATAAATCAGATTATCTGGATGCCAATTAAATTTATTAAAACAGTAGCTTCAAATTTACTTAGAGATTTTGCACTCCAATTTCAACATTCACCTAACCCAAAAGGCAGAACTGGGTATTATATAGCTTTCCTCTATCTTTGTTACAGACCTTTTAGAACTGTTCACTTTTTCAGATGCACACTTCAACTAATAACATTTTTTCTGTATTTAGCAAATTAGGCATTTCCTTTTATCTGAACTTCTGTTTATCTACCATATTATGGATGTTTCAGAAAAGTTGGGAGGAAATACAGCATTCACAGCATTGACATAAAATGTTTTCTATTTTTTAACCAGTAAAAAACTGCTGCAAATCTGTACAACTTCCCTTAACACTGCAATTCCCACATTTTGCTGATTGTTTTAAAAATACCATTTCTACTATGCTTAAGCTGTCACATTTTTGAACTTAGCCACTTTGCCTGACTGTACCCCTTATCTGTACTTCCTGAAACTCAGTAAGAGTACAAATGCTGTGGGTTATTATTTTACACTCATGAACATTTCAAAGCAGAAGCCACAACTAGAAAGTCAGATGCTATCTGAAAGACACACAAAACACAGAAAGGAAGCTCTTAGCATAATTCTAAAAAGCAGTATTTGGGCAGACAGGAAAGCAATACATTACAGTGATCATATAACAAATTTATACAATGTAACAGCAGATAAAACAAACTTTATGTATTCAAAAATCAGGATTTATCCTATGATGCTACTCCTAAATGTTTATAGGTTTACCGAAGTTGAATTTTATGATTTAGAAGTGTAGCAGCTAACAACCTCCACCAGCTGAACCATTATTAATAGGCTGAGTATTAAAGCAACAAATATTCAATAAAATAATTCCTGTCTTATTAAATAACCATTAAATCTATGTCCTTTCCAGCTCTCTATTAAGAGAGAAAACAACTTATAACTGCCACTCTCAATTCAAACAGCAAACACTGCAAATGTGATGACAGACAACATAAGCTACAATATGCTGTCAATGTAGGGAATAAGATTTTCCAAATTTTCTAAAACAAAAAGTTAGGCATAAACAGAACTAGCAAAAAGCAGCAAAACTGACAAACCAAGTACAAAATTAAAAGATTCACAAAATAAGGATGCAAACTCTCTTTGGAAAATGCACTCTGTGATTGTGTAATTACTCTCATAGTGCTTTTCTCCAGAAATGCCCAACTCATTTACTAGAGAGGACGGAGTGCTCTGAGTATGATTCAGCACTCTGTCAGGAGGGCTCATCTTCAGGACTCTTACCAGGCTCATTGCTATAACTGTGTGCCTCCCATTTACAAAACAGGCAATTTCAGGGAACAAACGGCTCATGACTGATGCACTTTAACACTGCTCTGAATTTAACTTCTGCTTCTGGCAAAGAGTGCTTACACAATATGCAACAATTCACAAACTTTTCACAGGCTGCCAACACTTACAATATAACTGATTTTTCATTAGGTCTTAATTATGGTAATTTAGTTTTATGCTTAAGCTTAATTTCTTAGTGTCTCAGCTCATGTTGAAATAAATCACTTACAGAATCACAGTATGAAAAAAAAGTTGTGAGACTCTTTAGATCAAGGAATGACAATTGCAAGACAGCTACCTGTCTTCAGACTAAGATCTGAATGCCATTTAGAAATCTGTAAAATACATGAGAACCATTAAGTACCTATTCATTAAGTATTTTCTTACTAATTCATACTATGAGAGGGTTGCAAGTAGACTACATTATTTTGCAGGCAATATTGTACAGCATACCTGAAGGACATATTAACAGTATACACGATTGTTCTACTTCCTCCTCAACAGCTGACAGTTTCATGTGTTTGTCTTAACAGAGAGCTACATTACAGAATGCTCTCACAGTATGCAGTTGGTGCTGTTACTCCACATTTACCCTGTCAACAGCCTCAACGAATTATTTGGTCCAAGCAGTAACTGTCCCCTCAGCAGAAAGTAAGAGCAGCCATATCAGAAGTCCTAACAAAATACCCTTTTTGCTCAAGGTGCAAGCAAGCCCACATAACATAAACAACATTCTAAAGAGCCAACTAGCACTCTCCAAAGATCAGTGATTCTGTCAAACCCATACATAGGGACAGAAATCAGCCACTGAACTGCAGTAAAGTTACGAGTATAAACAGTTGTCCCTAAAAACTACTATGACACACATCTGAGTATTGTAAGCAGGTTAGTAAGAAACCCGGGTATGAAGAAGGAAGTCTGAAATTGTATGTGGTTAAAGCACCTGGCATTTTCTCTCAAGTGTAGAAAGCAGCAATACAAGGGAAGCTGGTTACTACAGAGCAAACAGCAATCTGAAATCCAAAGAAGAATGATGTCATGAGGTACAGTTCCCTCACTTAGATTAAAAACAGCATTAAACCCTAAATTACTGGGAATTTACTTTTATTATCATCAGGGAAACACACAGAACTTTAAAATTCCCTATTATTTCAGACTCCTTACGTGAAACTGGATTCTGCATTTAAACTTGCAGGAGGAAAGAGAAAAGAATTACAGTAATGGTCACAAATATGATTTCATGCTACAAGCTGACAGCAATCAAAGCGTTCCACCCAGTGAAGCTGCCCTACAAGGAAAAAAAATTATAATCTCAAACACAAAAATAAAAGTCATTTTAAAAGGACCCTTGCTGTTTTTTAAGAATCCTCACCAAAACCTCCTCACCAAAACTATATGAGACCATACACATCGCTCTTAAAATGATAAGTTACTATCTTTTCTTCCCTCAAACCCTGGAAACAAAGCTACAAATTTCACTGATTCACTGCTGCAAAAAAGTTCCCAAAATAAAACTTTGCAAAGAAATGCTACATTTACCTGACAGAAATGTTAAACAGCAGGAACTTTCTGCATATTTTCTTGCACCGAATTTTAAATCTTTTAACTCTCTAATAAAATGGTGAATATTCAACAATTCCAAGACTATCTCTACAGTAGAATAAAGCTCTCCACTAAGTTTTTGAAATCCATTTTCACACGGCAAATACACCAACAATATAATTAAGCCAGGACTAAGTAAGCAGTTTTATCTTCGAATAGGAGCATATATGCAGCTTACTTCCTACTGGAATGCATTTGGTTTTCTTCTCTTCTCTTACTGCTTTGCTTCTCCTCCCCGCCAGCAAAAAGTTATCTTTTCCTTTTCCTAGACCTACTTCCCACACACTGCAAAAAAACCTCCTCCTTGTGATGACCTCACGCTCCTAGCCCATCTCCTTGTATGGAGCAATTCCGGGCTTGCTGCCAGCTCTCTCCGCCTTCAGCCTGACATGGCAAACATACCTTCCTTCACCCCGCCGCTTCCCAGCTGAGACAACACCGAGGACAGGCGGCAATGAGGAGGGCAGACCAGGCAGGGAGAGGGGTTTCCCACGGACAAAGAACAGGCCACCAAATGCCTGCCCCACTCTCGCATCCAACATAACTTCGTACCACCAAAGCACCTCTGCTCTCCACAGCAGGAAGAGTAACACTGAACATTTTAAGTATGGAAATACATCCCATGTTACCTAACTGCGGTGCACCTCCTGTAGCCACTTAACCTCCCTTTCATGCTCTTAGTTAAATATCTCTAATCTAGTGAAGCAAATGTCACCTCTCCTCCTCTCTTAACAAAGGCCATCGCACCTTTGCATCACTAAAGTTCTTTGATAACAAAATTAGCCCAACATCTTGTTCACACACTGATACATTCTTTTATCTTCTTTTGCTCGTTAATCTTAAAGTTCTGTCAAACAACTCCAGAGGAACTGAAAATTTCTATTCTCTATATTATTCATCACCTTTTCCAGCCTGTCTTGCTTTCAAGTGTCAGAATTATTTCTACATGAACACTTTATACACTAGCAATCCAAACTAACTAGGAAAGACTCAGTTGTGACACAAAGTTACAGTTGTAGAAAATCAGGAAATATGATGGATAACTTAGCTTTTGCTCAACTAGTAACTGACCTTGTACCTACGTGACTTGATCTTCTTCCTCAAAGAAACATCACCAAACCCCAGCTTCAGTGAGGTTAACATTCCACACATGTATATTTTAAAGTTGTAACTGTACTGACAATTTCTGTCAACACATTACAAGGAATTTGTAAAATGTGGGAACATACATTGGTCTCACCAACAGTAATCACTACTCTAACTCAATCAATCCATCATTTGCAATTTGCTTTGACTGTGAGCAGATGATGTATGAATGTTTCACTTCTTTGAGATTCTCCAAGAAGAGCACTTACATAAAATAAACTGTAGAAATAATCTCCTTGTTAGGTATTATTTAGCAAGTCAAATTAACTGATTTTAATAAACTTATTTTAAGACCCAATCAATTTTTTTGGTGAAGAAGTTTCATGCATCACCCCTGCTTTTTTTCACACTACAACTTCTTGAAGGAATCTGCAACACAATAGATCACAGCACCAAAGCCACTTTTAGCAGGTCTGTTTCAAAGCAGGAAAAAGTTATTTCACCTATAGTGAAGCAGTGGTGCCCTCCCGCAAAGAAAAAAAATGACCTGGCTTGTTTTAAAAGTCTTACAAAACCCTTGGTGCTCACACAGGATGTGTCACTCCAGGGGTGTAAAGGCCATGGGCTCAAGTAAAGTCCAACCATACAGAAACATACTCCAAAATGAAAAGGGATGTTTAATGCCCTTCTGTGTAATCCATTCTCGAACACTAAACACGAATATTCAGTAGCCGTGCAGATACCAAAATCTCAAATACACAAAGCATTAAAAAGCACACAGAAAGCGCCAGGGCAGCGGCACTAAGAAGGCCCAACGCAGGCTCCAACACTAGTGCAGAACTTCAGGCAGCCACTGTGCTGTACACAACTGTCAGGCGGCACCGAGGAGGAAGGGAACTCAAAAACCCAAACCAACTCCCCCGGGTTGCTGCATTTATTGGGAAGCGGGGATGGTCACACATCGCACCTCCGGGCGGCGGCCGACGAGTCCTCGCAGCCCGGCCG
>VWZS01001006.1:0-17065 GCA_013397075.1 Rhabdornis inornatus | reverse complement strand
TCCCGCTGACGCGCGCGCGGGGGCGGGGACCCGCGTCCGCCAACGCCTCCCGCGCGCCTCCGTCTCCCAGCAACGCTCCCCGCCCCTCCCGCGAGCCCCCGCGCGCCCGCAGCGCTACACCCCCGGGTCACCTTTGGGGACAGCCCCGGAACACCTTTGGGACACCCCCGGGACAGCCCCGGGGACACCTCTGGGGACATCCCGGGACACCCCCAGGACACCCCAGACACCCCCGGGACATCCCCGGGACACCCCTGCATCCCCGCGGGTCCCTGCTGCCCGGCAGGTAGAGAGGCGTGTGAGGCTCAGCGGTGCGGGATGCTGAGGTAGAAACTCCTGGGCGGAATTACCGCGGCTGCCCGGACAGGTGGATGAGACGTCCCTGTGGTTTTGATGCTTCGGCAGCTCAGCGCCAGAGAGAGGCAGCGGGAAGTGAAAACAGAAAAGGGATGGAAAAGGGAATGGGATGTGAAAGGAAAAAAAAGTGGGGAAATGTAGGTGGCAAAAATTAAAAAGGGGGAAGTAGTAAGAAAGGAAAAAGGAGAAGAGGGGGAAGAAAAAGAAAAAAAAGGGGAAAAGGTGGGGGGAACGGAGGAAAAAAGGCAAAATGAAGAGAAAAAGTGTCAGGAAAAAAGAGAGGAAAAAAAGTGGCAGGAAAAAGTAGGGAATAAAAGAGGAAAAGGGAAAAGAAAAACTGGAAAGAAAAACGAAGGGCAAAAAAAGAAGGGAAAGAAGAAGGAGGGTAACAAAAAAAGAAGAAAGAAAAAAAAAAGAAGAAAAAGAGGGAGGAAAAAAATCCGAAGCTGTTATTGTGACACTAGCTTGATAGGTTTCAGGAAAACCCATGAATATTAAAGCTTTTTATATTGTCTTTTATAATAGATTATGCTCAAAGCAAATGAAAAAAAATCTATTTCATCTATTTCACAGATACTGAAGAGCCTCTTTACAGTTTAGATTAGACTTACAGATAAGTATCTTTTTTTTTCCTGAGAGGTTGGTAGAGATTGGTATTTAGGAAAGACCCTAAAAATAGAGATGTGCACAGAGCAGTCATATTCCAATTCATGGCTTCTTTTGAAACCAAAGTGTTTAAAGAGCACTAATGAAAACTTTGCTGTGTGCAGTTTTCTACCTCTGTTTAAGCCATTCACACCTTTTATTCCAAACAGCTTATAGAAATAAATTCCTTTATTTACCTGTTTATTAAGAAAAAATTACATTCCTTTGTACCTCATCTCTATGCACCTTGATGCAAATTGAGACCTATATGCAGTTGTAAAAAAATTTGCATAGTACTGAAGAAATAAAAAAGCTTTTTAGTTGTACTGGAAAATGGGGGTTTAAGATGTATTTTATATTTGTAGATTTCCAACTATGTTAGATCTGGGATAAAAATCTTATATGCTAATACTGAATTCTCTGTAAGAAGTCATCAGACTGTTTTACAACAAATGCTGTTGCAAACAACCTGAGCCAGTCTTGGTTCAGCTATATTTGAACACAGGCTATTTTATTGGGCACGTATCTTGTTAGACTTGTGCTTATGGAAGATGTTGCATGATTTTTGTCTGCAGTTCGTTTTAGCCGGCCTTGAGACCCTTCAGCTTTGTGAAAAATGGTAGGCAATGGTATGAGGGTAGAAAAACCTTTCCTTATTAGTTTTCTGATTAGAATTTTTTTAACTTTATTGAAGAACCTACTTGATTTTTGAGGAAAGAAGGATTCTATGTGCTTTTTTATGTAACAGGGTTGGCTTTTTTCCTGAAGCTTTCATGTATTTGTTAAATAAAGATGAAAAAGAGATGTTGCTATACTATAGTCACTACAGTGTAGTGTAGACATATGCAAAATATTTTGAAAATCAAATTGTTAGTTTTATATAGAAAGTGAAATTATTTATTGAGTACAAAAAGCTTTAAAAGTTTATCAGCACTTGCAATTAAAATCCAAATTAGCAAATGTATTTTTAAAGGGATCCTCCTCCCAGTTTTCCAGTTCTGCACACATTCCTTCTCTCAGCACAGTACATACTTCCTTTGCCCTTTTCCTCCCAGGCCTTGCCCAGGGGCCACTGCTGAAGTACAAAATTGAAGGAGCTGCTTCCTGCAAGTGTCCAGAAGAGATGAAAAAGATCAGGGAAATGGATGTGTTCTCGCCTCGATACGTTCTGTCAGTCCCTGAATGTACTTTCTTCCAGCCTCTTCCCTTTGCTCCTGTAGCAGGATGCTCTGCCTAGGTGGGGGTAAAACAGCTCAAACTTGACCCTGTTTGCAAAAATTATCATTAGTAGATGGTGAAGGGACCTCATACTGTGTTTGGTGTTGAAGAATCAGCCTGATTCATCAGCCCCAAAGTGAAACATTCTGAGAACGTGAAGAACAATGTTTCCTGATGGAATCTGGCACTGAGGATGTGAGGATGAGGTGAGGATGTGGCCCATGAAATTGCTGTTAGAGGCACCAGCAAGTCATAGTGCTGATAACATATCTCAGGCTGCTAAGATGATGCTGCAGGCCCGAAGGCATCTGACTGTGAATCACCTCGTACCACAAAAGCCCAGCCCCTCTTTTTAACTGCAGGGAATTCTAACACGCTGCTTCTCAGACTGAGAGTGGAGATTCCACTCTTGAATGCGGATGCCCGTCAAGGCTGAGCAAAAGAGATTTGCCCTCAGTTGTCGGTATGGGTAACACCAGTCTCTCCTTAGTAATAGTTTTGCTGGCTTTAATATCATTCCTTCAGTTTTGCTGAAGGAATTATTATTAATAAATCATGCACTATACTATTGGTTATAACTATCTTTATTGTGTAGTAACAAATTCTGATTAAGATCCCTATGTCTAAGCATTTTAATCATCAATTAAAGTAAATAATTCTTTTACATTGGCTTGCTATCCTTAACTCTGCAGGACAAAGCTGTGCTAAGGTTCAATTACACCTATAAAAATCTTCAGACATAAACTCTTGACTGAATCTGGGACTGGGTTTGGATCCAGCCACACCTAGGCTCCTCTCTGAGGAGAACATTAGAAAGTTAGAACCTTTCTGAACATCATGGTGCAGCAGGAGGGTTTCCCTTGTTGAAAGTTTCCATTCTGCCCTCAGCAGCCCCTATAACTCTAAGTTAACTCTTACACATTATATCTTTATGCTAGACCAGAGGTCAGCAGATCAGCATCAGTACTTAAAACCTGCTGCTTTGGACAACCGTGGCATTGAAGCATTATTTCAGACCATATTGCAAAACTGCCTCCCAAGAAACTTGGCAAGAACCTGGACACATGCCACGTTCCATGGTGCAATTCCTCAACGGCTACCAGGCAGAGTACTTCATGGCCTGACCACCTGAAACAATAGCAACTGTCTGGTAAAGATACCTGAAGAAATGAGTTCGGTATCCTGGGTCATTCTTCGTCTCTCACATGACTCATTTCCTGTAAGCTTGTGCTTTAATTTCTTATGGCTTTCCAACTACTAGAGAATTTCCAGTCTATCATAATCTATTCACCCACCATTGTGACCCTAAAAATTCCAGGGATTTGCTTCTTAAATAGTAAAACTCTCGTACTACTCAGGTAAGCTAGAGGTTTCAAGAATTATTTTCCCTTTGTTCTGTTTGCTGGAAGTCCTATGGTACACTGCAAGTCTACAATTCAGTCAGTATATTTTCATAATTTTTAACGCTTCTTTTCTACCTTTAGCTAGTTTCTTTGTTTATGGCTCATTGCCTAGAATTCCTGGATGTAACATGCAAGTTATCTGTTGTTCTATACTGCTGATACTGATGTTGAAAAACCCCAAAGTTTTTAGGACGCACACTGTAGCATTATATTACTTCAAGAATGATGACTCTATGCTAAATTACATGCCTGGAAGGGAATATAAATGTAGGAAATAGAGAGATTCCTCGTTAGTTCCTCATTATCACTCCATCATAGTGCCGAAGTAAAATGGGAGTCATTGCAAAGCTCAACATTAAAAAAGCTCCTGGATATTCTAAAGAATTCTATTATATACAAGGCAGCAATACAGAAATATTAATATAGATATATACTCAGAAGTAAAGATTGTAAAGAGATGTCTGTGAAAGATAAAATAATAAATTTTAAACCCAACAAAAACATCAGCTCAGGCTTTTAACCTGCAGTATGTTTCCTTGATCCCTGACAAAGGCATATTAATTCCTTCCTGTTTAGATTCGCTGCAGTACCTTGATGAGTTAGGCATGAATGAGTGTCTTTTTCTAAACTATTGAGCATCTTTGAAAAAAGTTGCAATTTACCATTTTACTTATTCTTTTCTTATTTTCTGTCACTATTATTGTAAGGAAATGCCAGCAAACCTTTAAATAACTATACAAAATGTGTATTAAAGCACCAGAGCTTTTGTGTCACAAAGAGAATAGTGTTGCTACCCCTCTTACAAAAATTACTGTGGTTCTTCTATTGCATATCCAGATAATAACATCATAAAACTGAGCATGTTAAAGCAATGAAGCAAAGAACATGTGAATACAGAGCTGAGCAAATAGCTGAACTCTCTTTTTACCTCTGCCATAGGTATTCTACTTATGCGAAGCACTCTCTGCCTCAGTATTTCTATCTATAAATTACAACATCAATACTTTCCTTGCAGGATGTTAGAAGGTGTAGACTGTTAATATTTACAAAGCATTTTCAAATTTTTTTAAGGAAAAGGAGAAAAAAATGCAAATTATAGTAAGCAGGGTAAGGATATTATAGTTAGTCTACCACTGATTATAGAAATCTTATTTTCATATTCTTTTTAGAGATTTTCGTTATTGCTATTTTTCTCCTCTCTACCCTTCTTTTTCTCCCACCCCCATTTTGTACTTCATATTTTGAATTTCAATGTCTGTTGCTATGACAACACCACGATCTGACAGTGCTGCCTTCAGACCCTTTTCAAATCTATGCTGTGCTATTTAAAACTACACATTTTGTGCTTAAGGGGCCTGGAGCTTTCCTCAGAATAACCTGACAGGATTTTCCCAGCTCTAACTATGGTGCTGATGCACCTTCCTAAATCCTTCTACTTGCCAAGGCTTTTCCATCCCAAGTCGTGTTAATTTGACTATTTGCTTCTCTATGGTAGCTAAATAAATGATGGTGGAATTAACAGAAGTAAGCATACTTGTACATTTCCATAAATATTTGCCTATATGCACATGTATGTGTATATACATATACAAATAAGCAGGGTCAACATGCACATACACAGTTTTTCATCTGTATAAACTGTAATCTGCCATAGAACTTCTCAGAGAAGTAAAAGGAACCAGCAAGTTCGGTTTAATTTTACAATTAATTAAAACTCAGAAGACACAAGGAAAGATTCCCAGTGGTGTGAGGGAATTCAAGTAGTGGTTTTATTCTTAAAAGCAGCTACTGATCCTTGCTAATGCCTGAGTACAAAGAACAAGTGTGCAGTGGAGTATCCACTCCTAATCCAAAGCTAAAGACACGCATTCAAATTTCTGATTTTACATTTAAAATTCTGATTTTACATTCAAACACCTTATTTCCTAAAAATATCTGATAAATTTACTGCTGTTGTCATTCATTAGAGTCATAAGCTGCAGCCTAATAGATGGTCACAGATACACTGCTCAAGTACTGAAGCACACATAGAGAAATCTAAACAAGAGGTTTAAATGACATCCTGCACCAACTTGTGATAAGGGAGGAGACCTGTAAATAAATTGCTGAGCATTTAGATCAATTAAAAAAATAATTACAGAGTTTACACAATGTCATTACAGTGGTCCTACATTCCTGATATGACAAGCCCAAGTTTTATCCTGTGCATTAGATGGCATTACAGACTGACAAACTGATTTAATTTTCTTACCTCTAGCTCTGTGGAGCATCATTGCCAATGTTATTATGCTCCTGACTAATTAAAACAAAAACAAACAACCAAACCAACAAAGCAAGAGTTCATTATTACTCTTAAGCTAAGGAAATCGTGATTTCTCAGCTAAATGTCTCTCCTTGAAAATCATAGGATTTATATCTTGCTGCTTACTTATCCAGATTGGAAAACAGTCTGAATGTTTAACATTCAGATGATACAGAAGCCACCTTAAAAGATTTCAATGGTGTAAAAGCAAATTCATTTTCCAGCTGAAAGAAAGCAGGCCAGCTGTGTGTGGATGTACCTAGGTAAAAGCCCACTGAGTTTTCAGTTGGTTTTATTACAGGCTGCAGTTCATTATTTTAAATCTTTGGATACAATACCTGAAGTCGGCATTGATTCCTCTGCCACTCTTCCGCCTTAGAGGTATTTCCCTCCTCAGTCTTCAGCATTTTCCTCACTTCAGCTCCCAGAAGTGTTAATGCAACTGTTCTGCAAAAGAGATGAAGGAGATGACCTGGCTTTTAATAAATACTCTTACTGATATTTTAAAATGTACATAATTTCATTGTGCAAGTCTTGTTACGATTTTTCAAACAAAGTGTGCTCCCTATCTGCTGAACACCACAGCCAGGAAGGTGCTGGGCCAGCACAACTCAGCAACGCAGTGAGGAGTCAGGGAAGGAGGATGAGTGTGGCAATTCCTCAGGCTACTATTGCCACTAAAGAATGCCTTTCCTGAAGCAACAAGGTTGAATTACCTCTTTGGTGGCATCATGCTGACCCTTCCAAATCTGGGATAAGAAATTTTTTCTGCTCTGAGAAGACAGAAGTGTAATGTATGTGGTAAGCTACTTTATATGCTTAAATAAATCGTGGCCACCACTGTGAACAGATTTGTATAAAACAGTTTTCAGTATTGAAGAAAAACCCACCTTGAGAACAAATTCCAGCTTAAAGTATTCCTGCATCTCACACACAATGTACATTTCTCCTCCCATGCTGCAATGTGCTACTACCCTGGGTTGTGCTGACACAGTTTTTGGTAGGATTACATTGTGAAGAAAACTGATAAAACTAAATAAAATCCTGCAAGCAAACAAAAAAACCTCCTTTAAAACAGAACTTGTTAAGCCATGGTCTAGAAGCTCAGCCTTTGCCTTGAAACAGCAGAACAGGTTTATGATTTAATCATTCTGGATTGGTTATGTTTATATCTACTACAGTAAAGGAATCTTTCTAAAATGTAAGCAGCAGCAGAAGACAAATTTTCATTAACCTGAAAATCCCCAAGAAGGCAGACATGAAACAGAGTGGAGATTTTATAAGATTACATTTTTCTTAAGTGTTGTTCCTTTAAGGCAAAGCTCTTTTAGGGTGAAGGGTTTATATACATTTGTCTCCACAGCATCATGGCTGGTTAAGTGACTTGACATCTTTATAGGAAGATGATGGAGGTGCTTCCCAGAGCCAGTGTACCAAGAGATGCAGCTTTTCTCCTAAACCTCTCCCTAGATGTGACCAAAAAAGTTACATGGAACTTATTGGTGAAATTGGATTGCTCTACTGTTATTTTTACCTTTCTCTGGTGCCAAGGGTAGTTTCAATGTGAATACCTGTTAAAATATTTTTCTCACTTCCTCATTTTCGTACTTGGGAGGGTTTTTTTTTTTGTGAGTGGGTATGAGTTGCCCCATATTTTATAATTTTGGTTTTTCTGCCTAGATAAACCTCAAGGGAAAAGCCAAAGTATTATTGTAGTCCTGATGTCAGAAATACGTTATTAAAATCCTATGTCTTTTTGTAATAGAACTGTCCTGTCAAGCAATACTTTTTTCAGTACCTGGAGGGACACCATATCATTGCAAAATATGGAGCTGAAGAATTTAGGAAGAGACAACAGTAGAACTCCCAAGGCAAAAAATGTCAATTTTCCCATTATTTACTTTGAAGCTTTTATGGAGACACACAGGGATTTCTTTAGAAGTTCTCCAAAGTGGAATTTCTGCTTATCAGAAACTACTTTAGATTCCTGGAGCTCAATACCCTGGAATACTTTATGCATCATTACTCTTTTTGAAGCAGAGTGTATTTCACAATTAAAATTGTCTTTTAAGTATTACACAGCACAGCAATAGTAACTGCGTACAAAGAGCTATCTGCCATAAAGTTTTTGACACTCAGGGTCTGTCCCAAACTGCTTCTAACTATGTAAGAGTTCATACATCTTGCCTGGAAAGACCAGCTAGTCAGGTCTGTGAATAAGCATACATACATTAGCAAATAGATTCTTGCAGAAAGTTCATTGGGGAAAAATATTTTAAAATAAGAGAAAGAGAGAGAGGCCAAATGGAGATCAATAGTTTTCTCAGATTTTAATGCAAACTCGACTGCTATCTGCTACTGGTAAAATTATGGCCAGCTGACTAGATCCCAGCCGTGGAAATTAAGCTGGTGCTTGCTAGTATATCTAATATTTTGTGCCACTAAACATGTAATGAATATTTAGTAGATTATATCACATTTATACAGTTTAGGTAGCCTCTGGCAGGCCTACACCATGTTTTAAGGATGAGTGAGTACGAACACAGTTTTCTGTGGACCTTTGGCAAGTGAATCACACTGAACCAGTAGTAGGATTTGCAAACAAGGGTTTTATGCAACAGCACCTGTTAGTCCACATAGCAGGAAGCCTTTCCTGGGAAGTGCTGATACCCTGCACATTGAAGCCAGCATGTATCAGCGCTGATGGAGTGGGAGCACATCCGAAGGCCAGCACTATGAATTCCACAGCTTGCAGCAATATGCAACACATGAAAAATAGGCAGCTATCCACCTTCCAGCTTTGAACACCTGCAGGTGAAGCTGTAACAAATTGATTACTAGGTTTTTACTTTTTTTTGCCCTTGTCTAATCAGCTGCAGTAAATCAGTTGTGCCCTCTAGAATCTATAGCAGGATAAGCTCTAACTTGATTCTGTTTCATTATTTAAATAAAAAAAGTCAACAAAATATATTTTAAATGAAACAAGTTTCAAAATAGTATGCTTTGTTTCATAGATGATTGCATAATCTCTACGTTATTGACATGGTATGTGATTATGAAGTGTGTGTTTTCTAAAACACGGGATTTTCCCTGCTCAGTAGATATTTTAGGCTTATATTTATACCATTTTTTGTTGAAACTGCAATAAGATTGTTGATGAAAGTGAACAGAATATAATGTCTGTAGCTTATCTGCGTTCCTTACTTTCAATATCAAATTACAGACATTTCTTGGCTAGTTTGTATTAGATACCTGGTTTGTGCTTAGTTAAAAAACAATCTTTTTCAACTCTAGTAAATTCTGTTTTGATCTGATTTATTATACTTTTAGATGATGAGAGAAGTATGTTTAAAGACACCTCTGAGTGTCTTCTTGTATAATTCAAAATGAAACGACTGACTTTGAACATTGTGTCTGTAGCAAGATTGGTTTTGCTGCATTAACCCAAGATTTCCAATGGCAGCTTTTCAAGGGATTACTCAAATAAACATCTCTAACTATCCCTGTCTCACATTATTTTTCTCCATTCAAGCAAGACATGTCAGAGTTGTTACCTTGAACTTTCTATGCATTAACAAGGATAGCTGTGAATCCCACAGATGTTTGTCGCCATGTGACAGTGCCTTGTTTCCAGAC
This sequence comes from Rhabdornis inornatus, assembly GCA_013397075.1. Lineage (NCBI taxonomy): Eukaryota > Metazoa > Chordata > Aves > Passeriformes > Rhabdornithidae > Rhabdornis > Rhabdornis inornatus. Next base: position 7,504 of record VWZS01001006.1, on the reverse strand, counting down.
ACCCATGTCTAAACATTTGAGCTGTGAGTGCAGAGAACCAGCCAACTTAAAATGTAATCACGACTGGGTGCCAGAGCACAGCAGAGGACCAGGGATGTCCCCAAGCCCAAGGAGACAAGGGGAACCCATCCCTCTCAGGACAGCAACCTCACAGCAATCAATCTCAGCATTCCAGGAAGGGAATGCAGGCTCAGGGCAGATAAGCTGAAGGTAAAAGCAACCCCAGGTCGGGGCATCTCACAAATATATGAGGATAGGGCAGGTCCGAGATCAAGCCAGGAAATGACCCTACAGATCAGCATATGGGTGGTTGGCTGGAGAGCAGCACTCCTTAAATGTCAGCCCTGTGCCCATGGGAGAAGGTGGCAGTCTGTCACGTGGGTGAGGGTCTCATGTGAGGCTGAGCAGAGACACAGAGGTCTACTAGTGCCCCACCAGAAGATGGCCAAGAAGGGATTTTTGGGTGACATGACTACCCTCTTTGTGGCCTTCTGCTTGACTTGCTCCAGTTTGTCAAAGTTTGTTTCACTGTATATCCGGAACTGGAGGCAGGAGTACTCTAGATGTGGTCTAATGAGGGCTGCATGAGGCAGGATAATCACTTCCCTTAACCTGTGGTCATGTTGTTACAGGCTAGGATACTGTAGGTCTTCTTTGCTACAGGGCACAGAGCTGAATCACTCAAATTGCTGCACACAGGACCTGCATCTCTCTTCCAGCAGAGCTGCTCTCCAGTTTGTTTGTTTGTTGCTGCATCCATAACATCCTACTCTAGGTATAAAAGTATTGTAGAAGAGGATTTTCAAAGACTTACAGGGAACACAACATACTCAGTGAATAAATGTGCAAGTGCAAAGGTAAAAAGTAGTTAAAAATATAAAAGTTAAAAATATAAAGGTTAAGGCAAATTAGAGTTAGTCACTTCATTATATAGACCTTATATTGTGTTTGCCAATTAGTAAATGTTCTGAGAACCACAAACTTAATGTTTCATAGAATCAAAGAATCATGGAATGACAGAATGGTTTGCTTTGGAAGAGACCTTTAAAGGTCATGTAGTGCAACATCCTGAAGTAAGCAGCGACATCAAAAAAATCAAGTTGCTCAGAGTAACATCCAGCCTGGTCTTCAATAATTCCAGGAATGGGTCATCTATAGCTTCTCTAAGGAACCTGTTCCAGTGTTTCATCACCATCACCACAAAAAAATTCTTCATTACCCAGTCTGAATCTACCCTCTTATACTTTAAATCATTACCCACTGTGCTATTACTACAGGCCCTGTTAAAAACTGCTTCTCCATTCTTCTTATACGGCCCATTTAAGTACTGGAAGGCCACATAAGGTCTCCCTCAGAGCCTTCTCCTCTCCAGGCTGAACAATTCCAACTCTGATAATTTTTGTGGCCTCCTCTGGACTCCCTCCAGCAGCTCCATGTCCTTCCTGGGCTGGGACCCCAGGGCTGGAGGCAGCTCTGCAGGTGGGGTCTCACCAGAGTGGGGCAGAGGGGCAGAATCCCCTCCCTCCCCTGCTGCCCACGGGGCTCTGGATGCAGCCCAGGACACTCTTGGCTGTCTGGGCTGGGAGTGCCCATGGCTGGCTCATGTCCAGCTCTCACCCCCAGCACCCCCAAGTCCTCCTGGGCAGGGCTGCTCTCAATCTGTTCATCCCCAGCCTGGGCTGGCACCAGGGCCTGCCCTGACCCAGGTGCAGCACCAGGACTTGGCCTTGTTAAACCTCAGGAGATTCCCAGGGGCCACTTCTTGAGCTTGTCCAGATCCCTCTGGATGGCATCCTGTCCCTCAGGAGTATCAGCTGCACCACTCAGCTTGGTGTCATTTGAAAACTTACTGAGGCTGCATTGAATCCCAATTTTCATGCCATTGGTGAAGGCATTAGAAAGTATTGGCCCCAGCACTGGCTCCTTGTCTCGGTATGTACTTGATGTGTACTTGATGAATACCTGATGTGTCAACTGTAATAAGCTTATTTAAAGATAGGTCTTCATGTGCAATCAAATAAAATACATCTAAGTTCATTAAGTCCTTCTGTTCCCTGCAATTCTGGTTTTTATGAAGCACAGAAGTAACTTTCTGACTTTGACTTTAAGCAGTAAATGCTGTATCTTTTCCGCTTTTTAAAAACAAAGCAGTATTTAAAAATTCTTCTCACATTCATCTTGAAGTGCCATATAAATAGTCCACTTTCAAATCTGTATATGGCCAGCTGTCGCAGTTTAGCACTACAGAGAATCTGGTATAACTTTGATGAATCAGATCCACCCTTAAATATAAATTCACTTGATAGCTTTAAGAGGTAGCTGTAGTCAAATTTAGAAATAAATTGTTTCTTCCTTTCATTACTGGGCAAAAATAAGCTTCTGAAGATAATGAATCGAGTCTCACCAGTGGGCAAGATGAAAATTTTTTTTCAGAATTGTGAAAGCCTGTAGCATTTCTTGAGAAGGCCTGCAGGGTTTTTGGCATATTCACTTGGGGTTTATGTCAACACTGTTGTACTATTTCTGGAAGAAACTTGTAGACAGCTGAAATTAAAAAGTATTATCTGATGAACTGGATTAATAAAAAACCGGGCTCATAAGTGTTTGTCCTAACTGTAACTTGACAAATTGAGAGTGAGTATAGCTTTGATGGGCAACAAGATTGTGAAACTGTAAAGTGGTCACCGACTTAGGCAACTCTCAAATTCCAATTGTTCAACTCTAAAATTGCTTCCTTTTATTTAATTGGTAGTCATTCTTCTAATTTTCCCGTAAAATCACCTGCACTTTTAATGAGAAAAACGAAGATGAAATTCAGCTTAGAATCTACCTCTTATTTCAGAAGGATAAATGTCCCAGATTCCACCTGTGTATTAAATTTTTAAACTTTCTTCTCAAGTTCCTGGCTGATAGCTATGATTTCTGACATAAATCTCTTATTAAGACTGCATAAATCATGCAATGCTTTTTAAAATACTTTTTAGATTGGAATGGCAAGTAATAAAATTTCCAAAATTTATAGACCACTGAAAGGAGCAATGCTATAAGAACAAGCAGTCTTCTGTTCCTGACTTGCAGTAATAGCAATGCAGTCCAGACCTGTGTGTAAAGTCATTTCTGATAAGCCAGAAAAGTTACTTTCAAAGCTATTAGACCCGAAGCCGGTTAAACGCTTTGGGTATTTTCTGGCATATTTTTGCCTATTGCTTAACATTGCCTAGAATTATTCTTGGGTGTGATTTGGGAGTCAGAATTTATTATGCCCCTCCACCTCTGACAGGTGCTTGCTTGCAGCTCCTCTCCTGAAGACCTGTCCAGAGACTTGACTAGAAGAACTGCAGACTCATAGAAGAGCTGCTTCAGTGCCAGTTGGCCTCCATTATCACAGATATTTCCTGGTACCTTTAATTTACTGATGCTTCTGAGCATACTTGACAGGACCTGCAGTTTTCCTCAGTGCTGTTTCAGGGTGCTCTCACATCTACAGGACAAGAGAAAGGGTTTTTTTCTAAAATGGATACTTCTTTGTGCATGCTTAAGTGACCCAAAAATTACCCCTTGTCAGAATGATGTCTTCAGAGTAGCATAAAATTATTTCCCAGCTACTGAATCCCTAAATACATCCCAGTCTGCAAGTCCCATAAGACTTGCCTGCATTGCCCTCTGTCATTATTTCATGACACTGCAGCAAGGGAAGAACATGAGAGCATGTCGGCATCACTCAGCAGAAATCCTCCTGACCAGTGCTGGCTCATACTCATACATTAAATATTATATAAAATATTAGTCATGCACCAACTGCGTGATGCTCAGGGTCTCTGATGTGTTACAGGCTCTCTACCAAGGACAGGCAATACTGATTGTGATCACAGAGTTGATTAGAAACTGTTTTGCTTGCACAAAATTGTTTACCCCTATCTCTCTTTTATTGATGAGGCCTCTGGGTCACAGTCCCAGCAGGCAGCTCCAACAGCAGAACATAAATGATCTTTTTTCATGGCCACATATTGGGATTACTGAAGGGAGTTGTAGCACTGAGAATATCTGCTAAGGGCACATTTAAACTTTCTTTGTGCAACCAGATTAACCAGGGCCACCTAAACAGAGTAGGATCCAGCTCAAGAAGTTTTAGGGTGTTACACCTGGGGAATGAAGTCTGTAGTTATGATTTATTTAGTCCTTCATTGTGTACGTCTCATTTTAAACAAGAGNAGAGGAGAGGAGAGGAGAGGATTTACATCAATTTATTCAAAATTTTAAACACTATCTGCTTAAACAAGCACTCCAAATTATAATCTGGTTAGTGTGAGTTTTAATAATGCATCTCTTGAAAAAGTGTCACAAATCCTTTAGTGACAGTAAGGCAAAATTATTGTGCTATATTGTAAAAAATTTACCCTTGAACTGTATATTACCTTAAATGTTGCATTACAGCATATGGCCATAAGTGTATTAGAGATTAAATGTCCATTTTAGAAGCTCTGATACCTTTCCATTTCACGCTAATTTTATCCCTTTTATTTCTGAAGATTGGATGAATCCATCTTGTTTCTCACACAGATAAGTCTGGTAAAGAATATTACATTCTTATTAAATTCTGCTATGGAAGGATAGTATTTTAAGTGAAATTGGAAAGGTAAGGAATAGCAAAGAATTACTAAATGTCAATTATACAAGAGTAATTTTCTGCTGTAATTTATTTTTCATTTGGCTGTGCATATTGATGGCATAACATACCCCAAGCTGTATTGTTGTGTTCTGCTGATACAAATTTTCTACCCACTGCCATATCCAAACACTATCATTCTATGGAATCTTTTTTCTGCTTAATTTTCAATTGTATTGAATTTTTTTTTAACCTTTTGCTTTGCTTTTTCCAAGCTTGATGTTTCTACTAAATTCCTACTGAGTTTTTCTTGCTTGCCTTCTAATTGTGATGTTGTTGGTTCATCACCTTACTATAACTAACAGTATTTTATGGTAGCTGGAGGATTTTCAGATTTCATGTCACTCATGGACTTCCTGGACTCTTTTTTTTTTTAGAAAGAAAAGTACTTTTCAACCATAGTTAACAGAACATATCCTGGCTTTGTAGATATGTGCTTGCAAAATTTGGATTTCTCTGACTGATATATTCATGACAGTGTACCTCATGTTACACTTCAGAAATCAAATTATAATTTTTTTCCTTCGGTACTACCTGTGATCTGACAAATTTAGACAGCTGCTGTTGTTGATCTCCATGGAGGGATGCATGCTAATCCCACTGGAATAAATGTATAATCTGTCCGCTGTTTCCCAGAACCATCATATGAATGAAACAGGTATCTTATTACATCTTTTAAGCATTAGAAGTATCAGGAAAAAAATTTGCTGTGGAGCTTATTACATTAGATCTGTTTCACCAGTGTACAGAGCTTAATCTTGTAACTGCTGTACAAGAATCCCCCATACAGGCATTCTGACCAAGCAATTTTTACCTATCTTCAGCCTGGAAAAACAATGGTACTGCCCCCCCGAAGTCCCCCCTGTCTGTTTGTTTTCACCTGCCACTCAGATTTTCTGGAGTGACAGTAAATGCCAACTGTTGTGCCTGTTTGGTGCTTGTTCTGTGAGTAACGCAGAATCTACAGGCAGAGACTCAACAACTGAGATTTCCTCTGCTCATGGTGGCTGTTTACTGCTAAACAGGGCTGGGATACCAGCTCATCAAGACTTATAAATCTGGGATGTATTTGAATATTCCTAGTATAAGTATACTTGCAAGAGTCACTTTTGCAAGTAGACTTATACTAGGAATATTCAAAGTAACAAAGCAGGAGCTAAAAACTGGATCAGTACTTGGTAAATTGCCTGATTCTGAAACTTGTGAATTCTTGGGTTTCAAGGGAACACACTGTTTCAGCAAAACAAGGATCTCTTATTATTTATAAATCATTAAGGTGGATGTGAAAGAAGGTTAGGAATTCTTCATCATTGGGATTTAGGTGAGCAATTTAATTTCTAATACTCCAGTCTTTTGTCTTGAAGTTTGTCCTGCATCTCATCACAACAGCATTTTTGTTTGTCGAATGGCTTGTTGATGAAATTACCAACAGTAATGTGAGGTGTAGGTGTAAAAGAGATATTGACAGGATATCTTTCTACATGTTCCATTCAGTGTTTTCAGGATATCAGAATATACAGAACTATCACAGCAAGTACAGCTGGTATTTTTAATTAAGCTTGTGACCTAAAACCTGCAGCCATTTGCATGGCATTACATTACATATTAGTGTTTCCCCTCAGGTCTCTTGCATCTCTTTTTTCCCTTTGTACAAAGTGAAAATTCAGATCTGAATAGTTGTTACAGAATTAGATTTAAAAGGATTTTGCTTTCATTACACTTAAGTGACCAAGAGAGGTTTCAGAAGTACTCGAGGGGTGCTGAAACTCCTCTGTTATGCCTGGCAACTTCTTGAAGCTTCTTAACAAACCTCTGCCGGTGGCTGAATTTTCCATCTACTTCTCTAAAGCATTCAAGTTTACCTGGGGCAGAGGATTTCTAAAATACATTGGAAATCTAAAACCCATTGTCAGGGCAATAAAGTATGAGAACTTCCCACTCTATTATGGTAATTGGTGCCTGGGGCACAAAATGACATTGTCACACAGTCTTCTTAGACATATCTGTTTGTACTTGGCTGGGATGATGAGTTCAGACAATTTATCCTTTGGTTCCACAGAGAATCTTTCTTCTCTCAAGCTTTACGATTATGGCTGGTCTTATACCTGTCTCATTCTAGCCTTGCTTCTGGAAAGATGCCCAGTGATTCAGGTAAAGTTAATATCCTGTCCTATATTAGGAATACTGCTTGATATCTTTCAAAAATGGAACATTTATCCAGCAAAGTGTGACAGACTTACTTAACTTCACCATTATCTTTATTTCCATGACGTAAAATCTTACAGTTTTAACCTGTATAATTTTTTTCTTCACAGGTTACAGTCTATTTGAAGTTTCACTAGATTTCTATCAATGTGGGAAAAACATAAAAGTGGAAAAGCACTAAACCCAGCAAGCACTGGATGCCAGCTACAGAAGTGCTCATTATATGTACTAAGTAACTATTCATATGCATGAATTTCAAGTAATTTTTAAAGGGGATCAAATGAATCTCCTTTCTGTACTGTCACTTTAAATTTTTTCTAGCCTTTAAACTCCTATGCAAATANACTTAAATTCATAAATTAAAACACACTTTATCCATATCAGTCTTGCTTTAATTTATAGTTTGTCAGTTCTCCTTCATTGTAAAACTAAGTTGTGTACAAAAATACAAGACTACTACAAAGGTACTTTTATCTAAAAAAATAGTATTTTAAACTTTTTTTTCCTTACTTTCTCTTTCATATGCATGAAAAATTATCATGTATTAAGATTGTTTAGTACTGTCTGGGAAAAGTGACATCCCAGGTTTACATTTTTGTGAAAAAGCAAATAAACAAACAAAAACCAACAAAA
>VWZS01001005.1:476882-549992 GCA_013397075.1 Rhabdornis inornatus | reverse complement strand
GTGTGACCGGTGATACGTGTGTGTGCAGGGGAGCTTCTGAGGTTTGGTACAGTGTGCAGGTGTGTGTGCAAGGCTTGGTCCGTGCGCAGGGCAGTGTTCAGGGGCTGCCCCATGCGCAGATGAGCATGCAGAGTTCAACCATATGCAGGTCCGTGTGCAGGGGTTGGTCCATGGACAGGTGTTTGTGCAGGGGTTGGTCCATGGACAGGTGTTTGTGCAGGGGTTGGTCCGTGGACAGGTGTTTGTGCAGGGGTTGGTCCGTGGGCAGGGGTTTGTGCNTTGTGCAGGGGTTGGTCCGTGGACAGGTGTTTGTACAGGGGTTGGTCCGTGGGCAGGTGTTTGTGCAGGGGTTGGTCCACGGACAGGTGTTTGTGCAGGGGTTGGTCCGTGGGCAGGTGTTTGTGCAGGGGTTGGCCCATGGGAAGGACTGGTCCGTGTGAGGCACAGCAGGTGTGTGTCCCCAGCCCCAGAGCGTGCCCTGTCTCACCGCAGCCGCCATGGAGGTGAGCCACTCGGTGAAGGAGCGCACCATCGCGGAGAACAGCCTGGTGATCCTGCTGCAGGGCCTGTGTGGCCGCGTCAGCACCGTGGAGCTGCGCGATGAGAGCGCAGCCACGGGGCGCGTCACCAGCGTGGACGCCTTCATGAACGTGCGCCTGGCTGAGGTGACCTTCATGGACAGGCAGGGCGCCGTGTCCCAGCTGGACGAGCTCTTTGTGACTGGCAGGAACATCCGCTATGTGCACATCCCCGATGAGGTGGACATCCGGGCCACCATCGAGGAGCAGCTGCAGGCCATCCACAGAGTGCGGTACTTCGGGGGTCGTGACAAGGGCCGCAGGGAGTTCCTTCATACCAAGCAAAAGTGAAGACCTGGTGCTGCCCACAACAGCCAAGATGGACCCAGAATGGGCCTGGGATGGATGTGCCCCTTTGGTGGACTGCCAGCCCCCTCCATGCCAGCCACCCTGCCCAACACCATCCCCCCAGATACATTTTTCTCAAGGGACTTCCCCCCACTGGTGCCTGCAGAGGAGCAGGACTGTTTTTTGTAGTGAATAACACCACTTAAATGCTCTGTGGTCTCTGTGTTCATTTTCTGTTCCATTGACAGCTACTCATGTCCCTCCTCCAGTAGCCAGAGGAACCTTGGTCAGAGCTGCCATCCCACTGCCTCTGGCTCAGCCTTCCCCTGCCCACAGAGCAAAGGATTTGCTTTCACCAGCATGGCTACTCTGGGAGCTGGAGCCACTGTTTCTGAGCTGGGCAGGGGTTGGTTCTGGTCAGTACTCAGCTTCCTTCTGAGCCACTATTCTGGAAGTGTTCAGGGAGAAGAGAGCAAGATGAAGGGAAATGAACATGCAGGAGAAGGGGCAGCACCGTCTGCCTCAAAAAGCAGGAACGTGCTTCACCCAGAGCACAGAATGCTGGTACTGCCAGCTCCTCTGTTTTCTGCCCCTCCATCACCATAAACTCTGGCGCTACCAAAGTCTGCAGCCCACCTTAACCTGTTCCTGTTCCTCTTGGGACACGGAGCTGTGTGGCCCTTGCGAGCGGAGCTGGGGGGCTGTTCCCGGGGGGTGCTTGTTTGCACGGGCCTGGGGCTGGGCAGCAGCACAGGGCAGACTGGGGGCCCCAGCCTGAAGGGTTCCAACCCCACCGGTCCCAGCCCGGGGCTCAGAGCATGGGGATTCTGTGTTTCCAGCCCAGGGGATCCCAGTCCTTGGGTTCCAAACCCAGGGTGTCCCAGTCGGGGGGACCCAACCCAAGGTGTCCCAGTCGGGGGGTCCAAACTCGGAGTTTCCCAGCCCGGGGGTCCCAGAGCCGCTGGGCGGGGCTCTGTGGGCGTGGCCATCTGGACAGGCCCCGCCCCTTGGCCAATCATGGCGCGTTCAAATCTCCCGCGTGTTCACCAATCCTCCTGGGGCTCCTGGCCCCGGCCTGAGCCAATCAGCGACGGGGTCATCGCACCACTGCCAATCACCCTCCGCTGAGGGATCCGCTCAGTTGCTCACCGCAACCAATCAGAGCTCGCTGCAAAATCCTGTCCCGCCCCCGCGCTCTCCTCCAATCACTGCCCTCGCTGTCGCCATCGCCCAATCAGCGCCGCCGTTTCCCCGTCCCGGCGGCGGCCGGCAGGGGGCGGGCTGGCGGCGGGGGGCGGTGGCGGCGCGTCACTTCCGGTGCCTGGCGGCCGCCGGAGCGGAGCGAGGCCGGGCCGGGCCGGGCCCGGGGCCATGGGTGAGTGAGGGGTATGAGAGAGCGGGGGGAAGCAAGACCGTGCCATGGGTGAGTGAGGGGTGTGAGAGAGCGGGAGAACCGGGGCCAGGCCATGGATGAGTGAGGAGTGTGAGAGAGCGGGGGAAGCGAGCTCGGCCATGGATGAGTGAGGGGTGAAAGAGAAACCAGGATCGGGGCCGGGGCCGCGACTGAGTGAGGAGGATGAGAGAGAGTGGGGGAAGCGGGATCAGGGCCATGGATATGGGTGAGAGACGAGGGAATGGGGGCCGTCGGTGAATGAGAGGGAAGCAGGGATCAGGGTTGAGCGTGGGGGACATGGCCCCGGGACCCGTCACCATCCCGGTCCCACCGTGCGAGGGGGCGGTCGGGCACCGTAGCCGGGCCGGGCCGGGCGCTGCGGAGAGACGCGCCGGTGGTACCGATCGTTCGACGGGACCGGGCCGTGGGAGCCCCCCAGGTACCGGCGGCTTAGGGAGAGTTTTGGTGACCCGGCTCGGCTCGGCGCCGGTGTTCTCCGGGCTGGGAGACTGGCATTGAAAAGCCCCTTGGTAAATCGCTCGTTCATTCCTTTCTGCCCGGCAGCAGCTCGGGGGGCTGAGGTGCTGCTGCCAGCACGGGGGCCGAAGGAGGCACAGCCCGTGATTGGGGCTGGTTTTATCTCCAGTCTGGGCAGGAACCTTTGAGTATAGAGTTTTGGGACCTCTGTGCCGAGGAGGAGCCTCGTGTGCCTCAGCAGTGAGTAGGTGAGGGCTGTGCCTGTGAGTGAGGGTGAGTAACACCAGCAGGTGTTGGAACCAGGGGCGGACCTTGCCCTGCACTCCCATGGGAGCTCACCCGAGGGGCTGAGGGGGCTGGGGGACCTCCCACCCCCAGAGCTGGGTGCTGTCCCTCTCTGGTCGTGGCCTTTGGGAACCCTGCTGCCTGTGCAGTATTGAGGGTGTGAAAGGTCTCACTGCTGGGGGGGACCCCATGGGATGGCATCTCCACCCCCTGGCACGGGGGTTTAGGGTTCCTCACGTGCCCACCCAGCTGCTCCCAGCTGCTCCCACCTGCCCAGGCTGTGCTGGAATGTGCTGCACCAGTGTTGGGGATTCAGTTCTTTGCTAGTTTAGAGCCTTAACGTATGGGCTCAGTAACATCTATTGCATGAACAGGTGTGCTGGGGGTGTCGGGCTGCAGTCCCATGTCCAGAGGGAGCTGGAGAAGTTGGTGCAGGGGCCGTTGCCCATGGTGGGGCTGAGGCAGCACCCCTCTGCCATGTGCTGCGGGACAGCCAGCTCTCTGAGGTAGCAGGGACACAGTGGGGCACAGGTGAGGTGCCTGGCACACAGGTGAGGTGTGACCTGAGGGACAGCACTCACCTGCTGGAATGGAGCCCTGGACCAGCAGCAGTCAGGATTCAGGATGTGCTTCCCCATTGCTGGAGGGCTCATGCTGCATCCTTTGATTGTTTCTCTATGGTAACCACGCTGAGGGTTCGATCACATAATTGTATTCCTTAAAAGCAAAATTCAGCTGTGAGCTGAAGGAGCCTGTGAGCTCCTGTGATCCTCAGGATGTTACAGAAATTGGAACAGGCAAGGGAAGCCTCATAGCCACCGAGCTGTGCTGTGATTCAGCACAGAAAGGACATCGACCTGTTGGATTGAGTCCAGAGGAGGCACCAAGATGATCAGAGGGCTGGAGCACTTCTGCTATGAGAGAATTGGAGTTGTTCAACCTGAAGAGGAGAGACTTTAGGGTGACATAACTGCCCCTTCCAGTACCTGAATGGACTACAAGAAAGATGGACAGAGACAATTTACAAGAGCCTCAAGTGACAGGATGAAAGGGAATGGCTTTACACTGGCAGGGTTAGATGGGATATTAGGGAGAAATTCTTCCCTAAGAGGGTGGGGTGGCCCTGGCACAGATTACCCAGAGAAGCTGTGGCTGCTCCATCCCAAGAAGTGTTCCAGGCCAAGTTGGAGAGGGATTGGAGCTACCTGGGATAGTGGAAGGTGTCCTAGCCCAGGGCAGGAGAGTGGAAGGGTCTTTCAGGTCCCTTCCAACCCAAACTGTTCTGTGACTATGAATAGGGACAGCCCTGGGGGTTGTGCCTGAGCTGCCCACTGAGCTCAGGGGGTTGTTAGCTGTGCAGAGGCACCAGGTGCTCTGGGCAGGTACAGTGCGTGTCTCCTTCCTGCCTGGGAGCTCTTGCTGGACAGAGTAGGCTCTGTGTGTCCATGGTCATTTTCTGTGTGAAACAGGCCATTTTAGTTGATATTTTTTCGTGAGTGTGCGGTTCCTGTCAGTGTGCTGTCACACTGCAAAGCTCAGTAGCATAGGCCTGGCAGTGTGTGCAGGTAACTTCAACAGATTTGTCTCCAGGTAGGGCCAGGTGAGTCACTGCTGTGAGAAACTGCAGCCACACCTCGCTGGGAAGTGTCAGCACGTGTGTGGGTCACACTGCACTCTGTGCACACAGAGGTCCTGCTCAGGGGCTTATGGCATATTGATAGTGTCAGAAGCAATAAATGAGAAATAAAACCCTGTAATACAACCCACCCCTCACCCCCAGTGGGCTTTGGAAGGTGAGCACGGCCTGACCACAGGCACAGACCAGGTCAGGGACTCGTGCTGGGGCAGCAGTGCAGCCTCAAGTGCTGCAGCTGCATTTCCAGGCTCCTGCTGTGAGGGTGTTGGGCTGAAATGAGAAAAAATCCTGGTGAATGTGGCCTGTGCTTCAGCACGAAAGGGTTAAGCTGAGGTTGGTGTTTATGTAACCAAAGAGGGAACTCCCAGAGATGAGTCCTTGGCTATCTCATGTGTTGATGCATCAGAAGGGCTTGAAGAAAGCCTGGCTTGTTGCTTGCGCCGTAATTACGCATTGGAACCCTGTGCTTCAGAGTTTCCCCGGCTGCTGGGGCTGCAGCTGGGATGGAATTTGCTTTCCCTGATGTGTGACTTGGCCTGTGGAAGCCTTTTTTGTCCCTGAAGAGCTGAAGACTGACCATAGCTGGATGTGGGTGGAGGTAAGGTGTGCTGAGCTCCTGTAGGGGCTCCCCGGTGCTGGCTGTGCCTGGGATTCAGCTGATGTGCATGTCGGGCTGAGGAAGGAGGATCTCCAGTGGGGTGGTTCAGCAGAGGCTGCCAGAGGTGTTCCTGTCTCCCAGCTTGTAGAGCTCAGTGAGTCCAGACCTCCCTGGTGCCTTCCAACAGCACAGGGCTGTTCCGGCCCCTCATGCTGCACCAGCGCCCCAGGATTCTTCCTGCTCCTGTGGGCAGAGAAACTCTGTGCCTGGTTTTGAGCGAACTTCTCGCTTAGGGAAGAAGTTGAATGAGTCTCTGCTCAGTTCCAAGAACCCTGTGAGTCAGGGCTCCGTTTCGGGAGCAGGCTTCCCTTCCCGGAAGGGCAGCGCAGCGGAACACAGGCTGGACTGAGTCATCCAATGGGCTTTTTTTATATATATGTTATTGCTTCCCTTAGAGAACCGTTCAACTCCCAGAGCCTTCAGTAGCGTTAACATTCCTGCATAGGGAATCTCCCCTGTGCTGTGCAGAGGGAGAGGAGCGGAGCCCACCCTGATGCCCCTGCTCCTCCTCCTCGCATGCCCATGTGAGATGATGAATAAGGAGCCAGGAAAGGGCTGAAGCTTCTCCTGTGAATTCAACATTATCTTTAGGGATGAAATTGTTCCTGGCTGATGTCGAGAAGGCTGAGCTGGCTGCAGGAGGAGGGACAGCGCAGACAGGATGGGCCTGGTTTGGTGCTGAAGAAAAAAACAAAAGTCCTATGACTGAAACTTTGAAGGACGCTATGTCCAGAAAGTAACTTTTGCCTGATTAAGGGTAATTTAAATATTAAAATGCACATCAGGTTAATGAAGTACATGTTACCACACATGACTTTCTTGCTCAATTTCCCCCCTAGATCATGCTGTGTGTGACGTGGGAGGAAGAGGATAAGGGTAGGCTGTGGATGAGGGGGGCAGAAATTCCGCCTTTTGAGGAGGAAGAAAAGCTAAAAAGCCCTTGGAGACACTTGATGGGTGACTCTCCTCTCCCTGCTCCCAGGGTGGGATGATGTCTTCTTAGCCTTCGAGGTCTCTGGATGCACTCCTGGTCTCTGTGGCCCAGCTGGGACACAAGGGCTGTGTTTTTGACCAAATTTCATACACTTAATGCAACAGCCTGCTTTCCTTGGGATCTGACACACAAACATTCCCTTTAATCCCCCAGCCAGTGACTCCTCCGCAGGCCTGCCTGATCCAAACTCCGCCTGTTCCCAGGGAAGCTTTTCCAATGAGCACTGAGGCTCTGTCCCTGGGAGTGCTGATGACTCGGGTCTGAGCTGTTCCTGGCCGGGTTTGCCCGGGAAGGAGTGAGGCAACACTGGGATTGTTGCTCCTTACAGTGACACCGACCTGCTGGTGTTCCATGTGGGAAGCTGGGCCATGCTCCAGCTTTTACCCCTTTAATGTTTTGTTCATGGAAGTTTTTAGGTCATGTCCAACACAGCTTCCCATGAGCTAGGCTTAAATGTGACCTTGGATTAACTATCACTGATAAGTACTGTCCACTGTGGTATTTGGGTAGGAAAAGGTGCAGCCTGATGCTGCTCATGTGATTCCATTTTTTAGCTTCATTTTTGCAAACATGAAGGCTGCACAGAGAGGGACAAAACCTGTGGAGCAGCTCTCCAGCTTTATCCCAAATGCTACAGCTTTTGGCTTCAGGAGGGAATGCTGGACAGGAATGCTGCTGCAGTGGGAGGCAGGTCCCTGGAATGGTGTGAGCTCCTCAAAGGAGCTTCTTTTCAGCAGTCTTGAATTTCCAGCAGGTGCTCTTGGGCTTTGTCACCTGCTGCTGGTTGCCAGCTTATCCACTGCCTTATTCACCACAATCAACTCATCGCAGCAGTGGGGTCGAGCACTTTTGGGGTTCCTAGTCCTCACAAAAGAAGTGTAACCACCACTGAGCTTGTGCTGTGTCCTTGGTGCAAGACAAGTCCCCCAAAAGTGCAGTGAGGGCTGGATCAACTGCTCTGGAGCCATGAGTGGTTTCTGTGCTGCTGAGTTATCTTGCTCACACCCCAAAGGTACCTTTTCCAGCTCCTTTTCTGAGCTCTGGCTGCTGGACTGCAGGATCTGCTTGTTCCTTAGTCTGGGATGAAAAGGGCAGTTTCCTTATCTCATGTTTTTCATTGTTGTTACTCTGGGCACTGGGACATGCAGTAATTCAGGAATTAAACTATTTCCTTAAGCTGCCTAATTAAAAGACATTGCATTTAGGTCTCCAAATTAATTGATTCGTAATTCTATTAAAGCCATAGCTAGCACAGTGAGAGGCTTTGGACTGCTTCTCCAGTGAGATGTTTGATACATCCCAGGTGTCACGTCAAAATTAAGTATAAATTTCTGTGCTTGATTTGTGACTTTGTCTGTGTGAGGGACCATTTTTGTTCCAATGGCAGGACAAGGGAGGAGGGTGTTTTTATTCAGTTTGGATTTGGGGGGAAGGGATGCATCTGTCCACAAACAGGTGAGACTTTCCAGTTCTCAAGACTGAAAAGAAAAAAAGTCATCAGCAGGATCAGTCTAGAGAGAGAGCCTCTGGCATCACTGCAAGGAACCAGGACAAGCCCATGTTTAAAACACTCCATCCTAGGGACAGTGGTATCAGATTCTGCTCTGACCTGAACTCTCTTTACTCCTAGTGTGATTAAAAGCTGCTGGTGGTGGCAAGGAGTCTCTTGGTGCTCAGTTGGGTGTGTTTGAGATGCTGTTAAGCCCAGGCAGCTGTGACGTGGTGGGGGTTGAAGTGGAGCCTGTGTTTGTCCCTGTGTTTGTCCCTGCTCCAAAGGCCTGTCCTGCAGTGCAGGAACTGAACTTCCAGAGCCCTCTCAGGTGATAACAGGAGCTTCAGTCATTTTCTGGGCCCAAACAGAGATGCTGGGGGCCCTAAAGGTTCAATGTATCCTGTGTTATCATAATCAGAATAATCCAGAACTGCAGCATCAGATGTGTCTCGTTCCACATTACAGAGTCCTCGACCTTTTGCCCATCCAGCCTTCTCCAAGGTGATGACTCCTGCCTCCTGAGACGTTGGAAAACCTAGTTTGGAAGAAGAGTAACGATACAGTTGATGCTGAACTACGTGAGTCCTCAGGTTGTTTTGATTACAGTAACTCCATTTGCACCAGCAAGCCAGATTGCACAATGAGTTTATCTCAGAGCTCCTGTGCAGGCGGTTTCTTCAGTGGAAATGTTACTCATATGTTTCCAGAAGAGGTGGTGATGTACAAGGAGAGGAGGAGTTCATAAGGATATTGGGTCAGGGATGCGGAATGAACAGAGCAAGGAGCACGTGGGGGTCAGAACTGTGTCCTGTTCAGCTCACTGGGATGGTGACACTGCTCTGTGGAGGTGTGAAGGTGCTGGGAGTCAGGAGGGCAGGGATGCAAAGTGTGCTGCAAGACTCCTCCCTTTATCTCCTGGCTGGTGCTGCTCCTGGACAGGTGCTGCTGGATGAATCAATGCAGTGAGATCAGCCTGTGTCCACAGAAAGGGCGGGACTGCCAGAGGGTGAACTTCACTCACAGGGAGGTGATTTATCAATCTCTTATGTGGTGAAACACCCATCTTCTAAAACAAATACGTTCAAGTAAAAAAATATTTTCCCCTGCTATAGTAATCTTAGAGAAAAACTCCTGGGACTGGGTTTGAGTAAGGAAATGGAGCTGTGCTTGGTTCCTCTTCTCACATGCCCCCAAAGTATCTTTAAAAAGTGAGAGCACAGACATAAAATGTGTAGATGTTTGTGGAAGTCTTTGAAGCTATTTTCCAAAAGCTAGGGATGAAGAGGAGCAAAGCTTCCATTGGCTGGAGCTGATGGATGTAGAGAGCTCATGCCACACCCAGCAGCTCACCTGAGAAGTACTTTTCCAGCTAAACTGAAAGAAGACTTTTCTTTAGAGAAGGAAGTATTTTAGTCATAAACCTTGAATTTATTTGGCCTTTTAGGTCTTGGTTGTGCAATACTGACCCAAATTCTCTAGATTTTTGAGCAGCAGAAAATGGACATTGGAAATCAGACTTTCTGCACTACCTGAATAAGGAGGAGGTAGTTGAGTTTTTAGTTGTTGGTGCTGAATAGTGGTGATGTGTGGATCTTGAATAAATTTCTGGATGCAAAACATGAGATTCACATTTAATAGATCAAATGGGTTTCTGCCCATAGTGATGGTGCAGGAAAACACATGTGTTGTCACCAGCATTGCCTTTCACTAGAATGTCCATTGGAGCATTTAATAGTGTGTTAGTTGTAAATACAGCATTGATTCCTGCGCGTGGAGGCTGAGGTGACAGGGTTTTATGTGCTGGACTCCAAATTCCAGCTGCACTGGATATAGGTAGATGGAGATGTAATAAGGTCAGAGCCTAACAAGGTACAGAGAGGAGACTTTTTTCAAGGCTAAAAATACATTTTGAGAAATCATTGTGAATGGAACTGCATCTCACAATAACTATTGTGCTTGTTTTCTATGCCCTTGTTGGGAAAGGTGAAAGATACTAATTTTTGTGGTCAGTTTTGTGCATTCTTGGCTGTTTGAGGGACAGACTGGAGCCTCTGAGGGGCTCAGTGGGTGGCTGTGATGCCTGGTGTGGATCCTCTGTGGAGGAACTCCCAAAAGGCTGCAGCAGCAACAGACACCCATACAGAGGGCTAACTTGGGCATCTTCTTTCAGAGCTTTTGGAATATGTTAATTTGCAAACTTGTTTTTGCTGTAAAACAAGCTTTAATTATCTTGACTTGTTCCCACTATGTCTCTCGAACAACTGTTGTAGGAAATGTTGCCCTGAATAACGAGGCTGATTTATGCCTTGAGAACTGCTCTGAGCCTGCAGCCCACCCCTGGTCTGTCAGCAGGGAGCCAGGGCTGTGTGTAGACACACAAGTAGGCAGAACCACCAGTGCATCCATAAGTAAGAGCCTTCCAGTAGAAAGGAGAGATAACAGGAGAAGATAACTTGGTGGCTCATCAGATGTGATCTCTCTTCTCTTTCAAGAGCCAAGGATGAAGCGGCGAGCATCAGACAGAGGAGCTGGGGAAACATCCGCTAAAGCAAAGGCTCTGTGCGCAGGGATTTCTGGGAATAACGCCAAGAGAGCAGGTCCTTTCATCCTGGGTAAGCAGGGAGGGGGCTCTGCAAGGCAAGGTGGCTGCTGGTGGCAAAACTGAAAATAAAAGGCACTATGGAATGAAGGAAAGCAGGTGTGTAACTCTGGCTTACCTGAGGGTGCAGGTCACTGCACGTGCAGAGCAGCAGCCTGGGAGCTCCTGCTGCTGGCCAAGCTGAGGAGACGTGAGATGCCAATGCAGCAAGGCAGGCAGGGCTTGGGAGATAAATATGTGATCTTGATTTTACCCCCTTGGGTATTTTTATTGGGTTTTTTTAAATTTTTTTAAACTCTGTTCTTAAACTTTGTTAAATACCAAATTCGTTGGGGGTTTTTTTGATTAGAGCTGTGGGGAGATGTTCGACCCTGCTGACTTGAATGTGTTGTCACATGAGCATGGAGGCAACTTAATAATTCAGTAGTGATCACTCAAAGTAGTATGTGCCAAAGGCAAGGCCACTCTGCCAGCTCTGAGGAGTTGCTAGAATAGTTGTTGTTTCAGAACTGCTTGTATAAATTGTCAAAAATACAGACTTCACATTGGAAACTAATGGGAAATCAATTAGAGCTGACTGATTAAAAGTGAGGAGTGGAGACTGTATGTTAACTTGAAATATGGACTAATTTGGACACCCCTGAGCCATCCCTGCAGAGGTGGCAGCTGTGTTCCCAGGTGTGGCAGTAACAGTTGCCATGGGTGTTCCTGTGAATGTAAGAGCTGTGTGGTTCAGGCATGCAGAAATTTGGATTTCTGTAAACAGCTGGGCCATGTGTGGGCTTTGATAAATGTTTCTCCAAGGAACAAATGAAACATTATCCCAAAAGGTTTCAGAGTTCAAGACCTTTGATTTTTGGCTTTAGATTTGTGAAAATGTACTCAAGCTCCTGCAAAAAAAGGGAACTTGTTGCAAGCAAACCAAAAAAGGTGACAGCTGATGTAACCCGGGTTAGTCACTGCTCTTGGAGGGAAAACAAGTCTGTTTCTGCTTTGTGCTGTAGGTCCACGTTTAGGTAACTCCCCTGTGCCAAGTATTGTTCAGTGTTTGGCAAGAAAGGACGGGACAGATGACTTTTATCAGCTGAAGGTAAGCAAACTGCAGGCTCCCAGACCTTCAGGGCTCTCCAGCTCTTGTGCAGAAGCACTTGGGTGGTGAGTGAGTGGTGTGGGCTGAACCAGTGCAGTGGGACACGGCTGCTGCAGCCCACCCTGGCAGGGCAGTGCTGCCAGGCACAGATCCGTGGCCAGATCAGCCCTGAGATGAGGCCTCTGCTGCTGTGCTGCTCTCCCAGAGCCCTTGGGTCTGTGCCTGAATGGGGCAGCTCTAGGAAGGAAAAAGCAGCTGGGATATTTGCAAACAGCCACCTTTCCATGTTAATGAAGCTGCTGCAGTGCATTCTGCACGAGTGGTGCTGAGCTCAGACAGACTTGTGGCAAGGACACAAACATCAGAGCAGTACCACCAGCTGTTCAACACATGGGAATGCCAAAAATGAGAGAGGGCTGGGGGCATCTGTGTGCCTCTGGGAACTGTAAAGGCATTTTCCCTTTTCCTGAAGATTCTCACCTTAGAAGAAAGAGGTGATAAAGGAATAGAAACCCAGGAGGAGCGACAGGGCAAGATGCTGCTGCACACGGAGTATTCTCTTCTTTCCCTGCTCCACAACCAGGAAGGAGTGGTCCATCATCACGGGCTCTTCCAGGTACACTTGGTCACCATCCAGGCTGGGGCAATGCCAGGGGCTGCTGATAGATTGAGCTGCTTTTGTTTAGTGTACAGTTTGTGCTGACCCTGCTCTTGTGTGTCCAAGTTGCAGCACTCTGAGGTTAACCACTGCTGCTTCAGACAGGAACTCTGGAGAGTACATTTGGATTTTGGGAAATGTGAGAACATTCACAGACGGGACAGGCACTCAGCACTCCCCCTTCAGACAGAACAGCAGCTATTTAATTGACAAATTAATTAGCACCTTTTAGAATTAAATTTGTGATTTGTGGTCTCTGTACTGTTTATAACTTGTAAGAGGGGACAAATAACCAAGAAACTGTTTCAGCAAGTTAAACCAGTCACTGTGCTGGTCAGTTTCTGTGTGAGTGGACTGTGTTGTTGTTGGTGGCTTTAGGGCTGTTCATTGATGTAAGGGGCTGATAGCAATTACTGCTTTGGGTGTTGGTATTGCCTGACTTGCTGGTTGCATTTTGCCAACACACTTTTCACTTGAGACCATCTGTACTAAATCTTAAATAAGCCAAATGTCCAGCTCAGCTGTGTTTTGTTTACTGTCATGGAAGAACTGTTAATTGTGCCTTGAGATTTCTGTTCTTCTTATGAATGGTGTGTTGGGTCCCTCTGTTCCCAGAGGCTGCTTCACTGCAGAGCTGTCCTGGGTTCATCTCCAGGTATCTGTGTGCATAAAGAGCATTAGTGCTGGTGTACACACTGACCCACACAGCAGAGACTTCCTCTGCCTTCTGCACTCCTCCTCCTCCTCCTAGGAAAAGTTCTTCCCAGTGAGGGTGAGGTGGCCCTGGCACAGGCTGCCCAGAGGAGCTGTGGCTGCCCCATCCCAGTCAGTGTTCAAGGCCAGGTTGGACAGGGCTTGGAGCAATTTGGAATAGTGGAAGGTGTCCCTGCCCATGGCAAAGGATGAAGTGAGATGAACTTTTAAGTTCCCTCCAACCCAAACCAGTCTGGGATTCTGTGAATTGTTAAGTAGAGCTGTATGTTTTTGAAATCCTGCCTTGGGACGAAGACCAAACACTGTGATTGCATTTGCTTATTTTG
This sequence comes from Rhabdornis inornatus, assembly GCA_013397075.1. Classification (NCBI taxonomy): domain Eukaryota; kingdom Metazoa; phylum Chordata; class Aves; order Passeriformes; family Rhabdornithidae; genus Rhabdornis; species Rhabdornis inornatus. Next base: position 536,804 of record VWZS01001005.1, on the reverse strand, counting down.
AGATCACCTCCCAGTTATGCAGTTATTTATTCTGCCAAGCTCTGTGCATGTGCCCTGGAGCTTCCCTGAGGGGTTGCTGCTGTGTTTGCCTCGCTGCAGGACCGAGCTTGTGAAATCATAGAAGATCTCGAAGCCAACAGGATGGTCAGAAAGATGAAGAAGCGCATTTGCCTGGTGTTGGACTGCCTCTGTGCTCATGATTTCAGTGACAAAACAGCAGATCTGATCAATCTGCAGCATTATGTCATTAAAGAGAAGAGACTCAGCGAGCGGGAGACCGTGGTGATATTTTATGATGTGGTACGAGTGGTAGAAGCATTACACAAGGTGAGAGCTTGGAAAGAGAGCTCCCTTCCAGTGCTGGGAGGCAGTTTTCCCATGTTAGAATAGTAGATGCTTCAAACCTTCCTGGGCAGGCAGTGACCAGCCTACAGGGCATAGATGTTAACAGTGTTCTGCATAAGACCTTGTGCCCCAAGCCCTAAAGTGCATTCCCTTCCCTCCCTGCTTCTCACGTTTCTGGATGATGATGTGGTGTTTGTGGGCTGTGGAGAGGGGCCAGCTGGGCTGAGGGCAGGTCAGGTGAACCACAGTGTGGTTACCTCAGACAGGGGCAGTCAAAGAGGAGAGCAGAGCCTGATCAAACACAGGAAACAGAAGCTGTTTCCTTGCAAAGCAAAATAAATCATAGTGTAAGAATTGATTGGAGATCAGAACCTCAAGCTACAAGTTTTGAGATCAATGAATTAGAAACTGTTGTAATAAAAATGGATTGTGCTGATGTTTGACTCATTCCCCTGTGACACAGGACACGTGTCCTGCCTTGGCAGGACAGTGGAGCATGGGTCTGGTAAAGCAATGCTCATCAGATGGCTCTAACCAAGCCTGAACGGTTCAGTTTCAGGTCTCTTAGGTACACTAAGTCTCTGTCTTTGTCTTCAAAGTAGCAAATTTGTTTGTTCTGTCCTGATCACAATCAAAAGTGAAGGCCAGGAAGTTCTCAGGGTGGAACCTGACCTGAAACCTTGACCGGGGTTTTTTTCAGAAAGTGCAGATGCCATGATTTCTTTTTAGTGCTCTTGTGCAAGTATGAAATTTATACTTTGCTCATGTAATAATCCTGTATTTTTTGCAGAAAAATATTGTGCACAGAGACTTGAAACTAGGAAACATGGTGCTAAACAAAAGGTAAGTGTGCTGGAGAGCTGCTGGCCTGGCAGTAGTTTTGTTTCTTCCTTGAAGCAGATTTCTAATACAAACAGAGACAAAGGCAGAACTTGTTGAGTGCTCTTGTGCAGGAGGGTGAGGGAAAGGGAAGCAGGCTGTGCAAAAACACAAATCCAGCTCAAAGTTATATAAATTAATCTCCAAAAATTAATTTAGCCCCACCTAGGTAGTTCATTTTCCCACCCAGCTTAGTGGCCTCTTGTCAGGACTTCTGTTTGGATTCTAACTGCTGAAAACTGAATTTTATAGTATTTAGTAACCTGCAAGCAAAGTGCTGATTTTATATATATTAAAAGGAACAAAAAAAAACATAGTGGTTGGTTCTATTCCCATCATTCACCCTCATCATGCTAAAGGCATTCCCAGCCCTGCTGGCTGTCCTACAATCACAGCAGTGTTAGATCTGACTGCTGCACTGCTGTGTTTTTGCTAGCAGTGAAATATTGACTCATCTAAACAAAAGCACTTCTGTCCAGTGTGTATTTGTGTATGAAATAGCTCCCTTGTTCTGTTGCTGGTTTGACAGGAGCCTCTGGAGCCTGGCAGGTGCTGGATGCTGGTGCAGACCCATAGGGACCAGCCCAGAGAGGGGCAGGAGCTCAGCAGGAGCTCAGGGCAGGGGGTGGTGGCGTGGCTCTGCTTGGTGGCTCTTTGGAGCTGCTCTGTGTTCTTTAGCTGGCAGCTAAGATCCTCTGCTCTCTCCACCAGGATTACATTACTGACTAAATATTTTGCACTAACTTGAAGAATGAGTGGAATTCATCCTTTTCACACTGTCTGGGTTTCTGTGGAATGAATAAAAAGAGGGAAGGCTGGAGTTCTGCAGGCTTTGAGTCTACAAAGCTTGCAGGTTTGCTGGGCTCACAGCTTGCTGCTTTCTCCTCCCTAACACTGAAAGGAAACAGGTTTTATCTACAGAGCTTGAACTTCTTCGTTCCTCCCCACACACACACACACGCAGCAGCTGCTGCTTCTCAGGGCCACCTCTAAGTTGTTTCAAGTTGTTTCTGTAGAGCTGCTGTAAGATAAATCTCTTCTGCTTGCTGCTTTGATTCTCCTCCTTGCTGGAAGAGGCTGACAAAGGTTGGTGCTTTAAAGGATCCATGCAGAACTTCCCTTCTTTTCTCTGGGCACTGAGTGCAGGGGAGCACCCCACCAATGGGGCTACTCCCAGGGCCCCACTAGCAGGGGGAGGTATTTGAAGCTTTGAACACACTTGGCAGAGTCACTCTTTGTGTTATATCTCTGCTTTTGCTTTTTTCTCAGCGTTGGTGAGGGAAAGCTGCAGCCTGTGCAGCAGTGAGTCACGGAGAAGGGTGGGAGAGGTGTAAGAGCCATCTCCATGGAGAGGAGCAGCCACTGGGGCTGAGCAGAAGCGTGTGTTCTGCTCCAGCCCTGCTCACAGAGAGCCAGGTCCCTTCTCAGGGCAGGGAATGAAGGGAACAGTGTGGCACTGCAAGGACCTGGCAGGAACCTCCCAGCTGGGGCTCCCTCAGACCTCCATCCCCACAGATATTAAAGCCTCTCAGGTTTCCCCATTAGCCAGTGCAGGAGGAGTTGGATGATTAGAGATTAGATCGAATTTCAGGGAAAAAATAGAACCAAGCAACCCTGAACATTTTTGTGTCCTATAGAACACTTAGTCTTTTAAATCCTTAACAAATCCTGCAGCTTGTTATTCAGCCAGGGAAGTCTCCTGACAGTTGAAGCTAACACTTCTTAAACACAAGTCTGTCTGTTTTAATAACCATCTCTCCATGGCCAACCCACACTTGGTTGTATTTCATTTGTCTCTGAGACTGGCTGGAAACGTTTCTTCGTTATTGTGACTGACTTAATCCATTCTTTCAGGCTCTAGTTGTGAAATACTTTCCAAGAAATCTTCCAGACGGTGTTTTTGTACTCACACCTTTATATTTTTAAGTGAAAATCCAAATTACCTGAATGACAGGGAAGATTAATGAAACAATAGTTTTGTAATTAGCTCACTTGCACTGGAAAAATCATTAATGGGAGCTGGCACTACCATAGGGAAGTAGGGGTGAACTAATAAAGAAATTTTGTGTACCTGCAGCTCTCCCTTTTCTATGTGAGGTTTTTGGGCGTCGATCAGGGTTTGTGTTGTGCACACCTGTGTGTGGAGAGCAGTCCTGTGGATCAGGTGGAATTGCCACCAGGCTCCTGTGGGACTCTTGAGTGACATAGATGTGGTTGTGCTGAGTCTGATCACAGCTCCTGCAGCTCCTCTGGTGACTGTAAACACAGAGTGCTCGGGGGCCACACACGGGGCAGCTTCCACGGAGTATTATCCCTTAGCTCCCAGAAAATGCTGTGTGGAGAAGATGGCAGCTGGGAAGTACAGGGCAAAATTAGCAGCTAAAATAAACCTCAGCTTTTTTGATGTTTCACCTGTGGCAGATCCTGCAGCTCTGGTGCTGCAGGCTGGAATGCTCCTGGGAGATTGGCCAAGGCACCTGTGTGGCTGCAAGATGAGCCAGGTACACCCTGTGCTTACAGCCACCCTGACACAGGCCACACAGACATTGTCACAGCTGTCACAGACCCTGTTACAGACCCTGTGAGTGCCTTGCAAGCCTTACTGGCAGGCATGGAACCCCTCCCCTCTGGGATGGAGCTCATTTTAGAGCTCTCTGTGTCTTTTCCCAGCACTTCAAGCTCCCCAGAAAGCCCCACAGGCACAGTACCTGTTCTGGAGTCCACTTGCTGTCTGCTGCATGGCCTGTGCAGGATGCCTGTGTTCCCTGACACCTTGTGCTTCTCCCCAGGACTCACCGGATCACCATCACCAACTTCTGCCTGGGGAAGCACCTGGTGAGCGAGGACGACCTGCTGAAGGACCAGCGTGGGAGCCCTGCCTATATCAGCCCAGACGTGCTCAGTGGTAGGAATTCCCCTTGACACTCATTTCACTCATTTGTGCTTCCTGACAATAAATAAAACTACCTGTTGTGTTCCCATATGGACCTTCATGAGAGCTTCTTAGTTAAGGTCCAGTTAGGAGACTTGGTCTGGTTTTCCAGCTGGGAAAGTTGGAGGGAAGGAACAAGCCTAACTTTTTTCTTAAGGCTTGTCTGAACTTCAAAGTTAATTCAAATCTGGCTGTTCCTGAATTAGTCTGACTGCTGACACCATGTTCTGTTTCCAGTGTCAGAATTCAGTTCCTGAGGCTTCCCTTAAGCTGCAGGTAAAACCCTGGGCCCAAGGGGCAGCCAGTCCAGATCCCACCCAGATGTCAGTGTATTCCAGATGTGCACTAAGAGCACCAGTTCCTCCAGCTGCTGCTCACTTCCAGGAGGGAACTAGTGACCCTCTGGGCAGCTTCTGGACCAACAGAGAGAAGTTACTTAAAATTTAAGGAATGATGACAGCAGTCCAGAACAGTCTGGGCTGGATCCCCCCTCCAGCAGCCTGGCCTGTGCCTTGTCTCCAGCAGAGGCTTTGAGCAGAGTCTGGCTCCAGCACAGAGCAGCTTTCCCTGGTGTCCTCCCGCCTTTAACTGTTCCCAGTGCATGGGACATTGGGAACAGCTGTGCTTTCTGTCCAGTTGCTTCAGGAGGTTTCTCTCCATGAGGTCTCATCTCTGCTCTGTTCATAAATCTATGAGACTGGATGGGATCCATCCCAGGGGGGTGAGGGCACTGGCAGATGAGCTTGTGAAGCCACTCTCCATCATTTACCAACAGTCTTAGCTCACTGGGGAGGTTCCAGATGACTGGAAGCTGGCCAGTGTGACCCCCATTCACAAAAAGGCTGGGAAGGAGGAGTCTGGTAATTATAGACCAGTCAGTCTGACCTCAGTACCCAGTAAGGTAATGGAACAGTTTATACTGAGTGCCATCACAGCACTTACAGGATGCTCTAGGTATCAGACCCAGCCAGGATGGGTTTAGGAGGGGTAGGTCATGTTTGACCAACCTGGTCTCCTTTTATGACCAAGTGACCTGCCTGGTGGATGCAGGAAAGGCTGTGGATGTTGTGTGCCTGGACTTCAGCAAGGCCTTTGACACTATCTGCCACAGCATTCCCTGGAAAAGCTGCAGCCCATGGCTTGGACAGGAGCACTCTTTGCTGGTTAGGAACTGGCTGGATGGCCGGGCCCAGAGAGTGGTGGTGAACAGTGCTGCATCCAGCTGGGGGCCAGTCACCAGTGGTGTCCCTCAAGGGTCTGTGCTGGGGCCAGTCCTGTTCAATATTTGTATTGATGACATGGATCAGGGTATTGAGTCCTTCATTAGTAAATTTGCAGACAAGACTAAACTGGGAGTGTGTGTCCATCTGCTGGCAGGGAGGAAGGCTCTGCAGAGAGATCTGGAACAGTTGGGTGGATGGGCAGAGTGCAATGGATGAAGTTCAGTAAGTCCTACTGCCAAGTCCTGCATTTTGGCCACAATAAGCCCCTGCAACATTACAGGCTGGGGACGGTGTGGCTGGACAGTGCCCAGGCAGAAAGGGACCTGGGGGTACTGGTTGACAGCCGACTGAACATGAGCCAGCAGTGTGCCCTGGTGGCCAAGAAGGCCAACGGCATCCTGGCCTGGATCAGGAATGGTGTGGCCAGCAGGAGCAGGGAGGTCATTCTTCCCCTGTACCTGGCACTGGTGATGCCACACCTTGAGTACTGTGTCCAGTTCTGTCCCCTCAGCTTAGGAAGGGCCTTGAGACACTTGAGCACATCCAGAGGAGGCGACAAGGCTGGTGAGGGGCTTGGAACACAAACCCTGTGAGGAATGGCTGAGGGAGCTGGGCTTGTTCAGCCTGGAGATGAGGAGACTCAGAGGTGACCTTATCACTCTCTAAAACTTTATGAAAGGTGGTCGTAGTCAGGTGAGGATTGGTCTCTTTCTCCAGGCAGCACTGACAGAACAAGAGGACATAGTCTTAAACTGTGCCAAGGGAAATATAAGTTGGATATCAGGAAAAGGTTTTTCTTATAAAGAGTGATAAGATACTGGAATGGTCTGCCTGGGGAGGTGGTGGAGTCACCATCCCTGGATGTGTTTAAAAATAGACTGGATGTGACACTCGGTGCCATGGTTTAGTTGAGATATTAGGGCTGGGTTGGGCTCAATGATCCTGAAGGTCTGTTCCAACCTGGTGGTTCTGTGCTCCTGTATTAGCCTTTGAGCAGGCAGGGGTGGTCCTGGTTGTCAGTGTAGTGACCCAGGCATCATTTTGGGGTTTTCACTTCTCAGGCAGGTGAGCCAGGTTAGTGTTGAAGGGTGCATGTACAGGTGGGACTGTGCATACAAGGCCTCTCCCTCTTGTAGATCCAGATATTGGCCATTAATGCATTACTTACTTGTTCCTGGTCTCCCAAGCAGCTGTACTGCAGAAATGCCCTCAGAAGGACCCAGTCCTGGAAGATCCAGCCCCAGTGGACCCCCCCCCCAGGAGATTTTTTGTCAGGTTTGCAGGCAGCAGCAGTAAATGTTGCTGTACTCTTCCATCATGATCTGCCGGGCCAGGTTTGAGATGCTTCCCTCCCAGCCAGAAGGGAGCAAAGGGAAACGAGGAGGTGGATCCTGGGGTTTTTGCAAGCCTTTCCTGTTCTGCAGGATATCCTGAGGCTCTTGTGACCAGATGGATGATAGAAGCAACTGCTCTGCAGGAGCTTGGAGCAGTTGTGGCTCAAGTGGTTGAGGAAGGCTATGAGGAGCTGCTCCTTTCTGCTCCAGGGTGCTGATCTATCCAGGCCTCCAGCTACCTTCTCAGGTTTCTTCTAAGGGCTCTCTTGTGGTGTTACTGGCCACAGGGCACTGAAGAGGCTGTCTTGGCTGATCTCTTGACAGCTGGGGGTGCTTGAGACCCTGCAAAGTGCAGCCTTAGCTCAGGACTCATCCTGCTCTGCCCAGCCTGGCTCTCACTGCCATTGTGCTGCACCCCAGCTCTGGTGTCTGCCATCAGCCCTTCCCGTGGGGCCCATCCTGTGCTCTCCAAAACGCTCTCCCAAAATTGCTCAGTGTGCAGTTCCCCTTCAAGTACCAAGGGGGAAGTTGCTTGAGGACATTCCAGTCACCACCACCTTCAGGCTTGGCGCATCGCTCTGTATTGCCGGTGCTCCTGTGCAGGGGGAAGCTGGAGCGCCTGAGGAACTAATCATTGTTGTGGGTCTCCAGGAGAAGCTGTCTGTGCTGAGGGACGGCTGCTGAAATGTCACAGCAGGAAAAGCTGGAGGAGGAGGGAGAGGTGCCTTTTTCTGAGCATATAAAGAAAAGAATAATTAGTACAAATACCAAATGCTGCAGCAGTGACTCACTCTGTGAGTCAGAGGAAGTCTCTCCCTGAGTCCTGTGCTGTGCTGTAGCACTGAGATTTGATTTTGTGACCCTGTCCATGCTGCTGTGTGCTGATTATTGTGACCAAAGGGGCTTAGAAGCAGCATTTCCATCAGGTGAATCCTGGGGCTGCAACAGCCTTAGGTTAGGGTTTGTCTAGTGTCTTTGTTTAAATGTCTTTGTGCAGGAAAGCACCTTCCTGCACACTCTGTGGCTTTACATCTGGCTTCAGTGGCTGTGTGCTAGATCCATCCGACTGTCAGGGTCCCTTCTCCATGGGCTCAGCCTTATCCTTCCTGGGCTTCTTTCCTCCCTCCTCCTGCCCTGTGCTCCATGGTCCTTGAATTCCCTCTCCCTTGGCCCAGACTTGCAAGCTGGGTGGCTCTGTGTGAGGGATGCTGACCTGGGGACTCCAGCACAGCAGTTCCAACTACCTGATGTCCTTGGTTCACAACAAGAATATCTCTGCTCTGTAGGGAGCAGGAGGACACTTGTGTGGAGGTGGACAATTTGCTCATTCACAGAGCCTTGGAAAGAGTTTTGGTGTCATGTTATGGGAAGCCTCAAGCGTTTTGGTTAATGCTTAGAAAAAGGGTCCCATGTGGGGATTACTCAGCACCTCTGCTGTGGGAGGTGAGGGAGGTTGCCAGTGCTGTGCTTTCCAGGATTTTCAGGCTGTGTGTGCCCTCTCCCTGCAGGCCGGCCATACCGTGGGAAGCCCAGCGACATGTGGGCATTGGGGGTGGTGCTGTTCACCATGCTCTATGGCCAGTTCCCCTTCTATGACAGCATACCTCAGGAGCTCTTCCGCAAAATCAAGGCTGCCGAGTACACCATCCCTGAGTGAGTACAGCCTGCCCTTCCTGCCAGGCCACGGGGGGCTTACTGGCCTTTACTGGGCTAGCTGGAGCTGGACGGGCTCCCCTCAGCACCCAAAGGGTCACAGCAGTACTGACAACAGGCTGTGTGCAGTAGACACCAGGAAGCAGGAGCAGGGCTGGGACAGTTTGTGGGAAGGTGAGGCAGGCTCAGAGCAGTGGTGGCTCCTGTAGCTCCTGTGCTCCCAGCGTGTCCATGCTGCTACCACTCTGCCCAGCCCAGGCTCACCACGTGTTGTTTCTGCCAGGGATGGCCGGGTCTCAGAAAACACTGTGTGCTTGATCCGGAAACTGCTGGTCCTGGACCCGCAGCAGCGGCTGACGGCTTCTGAAGTGCTGGATTCCCTCAGCTCCATCATAGCGTCCTGGTATGTGCAAGGGGAGAGACAGGACACACTGTCTCTGGCCACAGGCTGTGTTGTTCCAGCTGTGGCTGGCTCACCTCACCAGAGGAGGGTCTGGGAACTGCAGTAAGCCTTTGAATCCCATGTGTCCACCGCTGTGTGCTGATGCATACAGCTGGAGAGGCCTGTGCAAATGCTTGTGGCAGCCATGGCCATCCCAGTGGGATCACCCTGGGGCTGGGTGAGGGTGGGTGAGCCAGTGCCATGCTGTGGATCCCAATGCTGTGCTCTCCTCCAGGCAGTCCATGTCCTCACTGAGTGGCCCTTTGCAAGTGGTGCCAGACATAGATGACCAAGTGGCTAATCCTGAAAACCCCCAGGAGGTAGGTTTCCCTGCTTTCCACAGAACTGCTTTTCTGTGCCTCTGTGCCAGTCTGTCTGTGATGGCACCCATTGTCTCCCCAGGCTGGGAGGGGAGGGTGGGGAGTCCCTCATGTTGTGCAACGGAAGGAAAGGCTGATGCTGCTGGGGCCAGGAGGCACATCCAGCTGGCTGAGCTGCCAGGAAGTGAGCTCGGCCCTAGAGCTGATGAGAGCAGCTCGCTGCGCTCCCAGCAGCGCTCACTCCCTCACACACAGCTGGGAATGCTGGGAGGAGGCAGCAGTGTTGGCTCTGGCTCCCAGTGAGCTCTGCCATGGGAACAAACATCCTGTTTTCCTGCCGGTTTGTTTCATGATAGAAGTGCCGGCCATGGGGACAGCCTGATGGTGCCACAGGGACAGGGGTCAGGCAGCTGCAGCCTCAGTGCTGCCAGGGCTGGGATGAGCCATGTCAGGACAGAACTGCTGTGGTGGCCAGAGCTGTGTCCTGGTGGCATTGATAGCTCATGAGGAGGCCTGCCTGAGTGCCCAGCAGCAGGTCCCTTCCCTGTGTTAGGACTCCAATTATCCCGTGGTAGCTCAGGCCCATCAGAGGAGCCATGGGGCTGCCAGGTGTGGCTCTGACAGGTCGGTCTCTGCAGGTGAAGGTGACGGAGGAGTGCTCCCAGTACGAGTTCGAGAACTATATGAGGCAGCAGCTGCTCTTGGCTGAGGAGAAGAACACCTTGCATGAGGCCAAGAGCTTCCTGCAGAAGCGGCAGTTCGGGAACATCCCGCCTGTGCGGCGCCTGGGCCACGACGCGCAGCCCATGAACCCTTTGGACGCGGCCATCCTGGCCCAGAGGTACCTCCGGAAGTAGCTTCCCATGCCCCAAGAGCACGAGCACCACCCTGCAGTCTGCCCTCACCTCGCCTGCTCCAGCCTACAGCAATACCGCTGTCCCACGACGGGGAATAATGTAGCAATCCCAAGCTCTGTCCAGGGACATGCACTCACACCTGCTCCGGAGGGAGAAGACTTTTGGAAAAGCTAGTTTTGGAAGCAGCAACTTCTTGGCATCTTCTGGAATCTGTTTTTTTTAAAATCGAAGCCTAGATGACTAATCTGCTTTTAATCATGACTGTAATCTACCTCTCTTGTCTTTTTAACCATGCTGTTCTCTGGATCGAGCAAAGCCCGTGGGAAAGGAGGAGACTTCCAAGGGTGAAGCTGCTGGCACAGAGCCGTGGCTGTGCAGCAGGGAGCCGGCCCGTGGCACCCGCTCCATGTGGTTTGAATAAGCTTGGATTTATCAGGGTTTCTGGAAAGGCAGAATTTCTTGAAACCTCCCACTTCCCTTCATCTGCATCAAATCTGTTTCTGTCCTTATGTGCCACCTGGTCTGGCCACGCTGGCCAGTCCTGTGGGGGCCACTGCTGTGACCCGAGAGCCCAGCCACCGCCTCCGGCAGGAGTTGAGGAGTCGTCTGGGCAGCGCCACCTGCAGGGATCGGATCCTGTCCCCACTTCAAAGGTTTCACAGGACTTGGCCTGCCAGGGCCCCTGCCCCCTCTCCCACCTCTCACTGATTCCTTTAGTTTATAAGGATCTATGATTTAATCTTATTTTTCAGTAGCATATCCCAGGTGCAGTTACAGTTGCATTAATTCTGATTTAGTGTTGACCCCTTCAGTTGTGGTACAGATGTAATATATGAGTTATAATGTGAAAAGCTTCCCAAAATAATCCGCCTAGAGATAGGAGGGGCTGGCTGAAGTCTCTACTGTATTTGTTCCCAGCTTTTCTTGCCATCCCAGCCCAAACCTGGGGCTGCCTCTTGCCCTCATGCCAAGACAGGGGAAGGACATCGTGGTTGGTTACCTCATACCACTGGAAGAGCTTTGCCCTGTGCTGAGAACAAGAATGATTGTTTCTGAGCCTCATTTATGAACTGGATGCCTGTCTTGCCAGATGAACTGTTCTCACACAGAGCTCCCAGGGCTCCTCTCAAGGCAGCACCTTCTTCAGTTGCCTCCTTCCCTGCTCCTGGCTGCTCCTAGCCCTGGCATCACCCTCCTGCCAGCCCTGGAGCTGGGGGGGCTGCCCTGCTTTTTGGGGCTGCACTGCTCTCTGGGCCCAGCTCTTGCAGCACAGTGGGCGTGGGCAGGGAGTGAGTCGCAGATGTTTGTAGCGTGTTGTTGCCTTTTCTTGCCCCGGGCTGGGGAAGGGGACGGGGTCTAAGCTGGGCCACCCCAGCAGTGGCTGTGTGGGCACAGGGGCTGGGCCTGAACCTCCCTGGCCACGTCGGGCATTATGTGCTGCCTGTGCCTCGCCAAGGCCCTGTGGCCAGGCAGGGCCTCGTGTGAACACTAACGCAGACCAGCTCCCTGCACCACCCCAGCTGAGCCAGTAGCCCCAACTCTTTCGCCTTATTTATTTTGAAGATGGTGGGTCTGTCCCGTGGGCCCACCACCCCCTGTGCCACCAGCAGCAGGGCAGGGATCCCCTGAGCACCCCCCCAGGGCCCTGTTCTCTCCTCCTGGTTCTCCTGCCTCATTCCGTGTTTATTTTTACTGTTTTTTTCCCCCATGTTAAATCAAAAAGCAATATTCTGGGACTCCTTGAGGCTGTATCACACCAGGATCTTGCAGTGGCAGCACCAGTCAATCCACTTGTGCTTAGGCAAACTGGAAGGGGGTGGTACAGGGGGCATGGGGAGGCCACAGGGCCACGGCGCGACAGAGCCTGTTGTAAGGAAAAAAAAGAAAAAGAAAAAAAAAAGGAAAAAAATTTGTATAAAGACGTTATTTTTGTACTACATCGAAACTACTCCTGCATGTCGGCAATAAAACTTCATATGACAGCCCAGCGATCCCACGGAGAAGGGGTGGGAGGGAGGGGTGGGATGGGGGATTTTGGGGAACTGATGTGCCCTGGGAGATGTACAGGAGTGGGGGAGGAAGGGGAGGGGCAGGTTCACAAATCAGCGTCCTGAGTGCCCCATGGGACCCCCAGCGCTGCCCTGCCCCAAGGCTCAGTGCCCTGAGTCAGCCACTGAGCTTGTCCCTCCCAGTCCAGCCTGGAGTGGCCGTGGGGACAGTGGTGGAGTGCCTCGTGTCCCCGAGCCTTGGCATGTCCCACACCTCGGCGAGTGGGACTGAGCCAGGGCCTCCCTGCGTGGCTCCCACCTCCGTGGGGCTGGCACCAGCGCCGGCAGCTCCCTCAAACCCATGGCAGCCGCTGGGCCCGAGCTGAGCTGAGCCTCCCCCAGCCCGGAGGGCTCGCCTCGGGTCCGGCACTGCCAGCCCAGCCTAGGCTGGGCACAGCCAAGCCTGGCCTGGCCGGATGGGCGCTGGACAAGTCTGGGACGGGGCCTGGAGCCTGCTGTGGCCCCGCTCCGGGGCGGTTCCACAGCAGGGCCGAGCGTGGCGTCCCGGGGGAGCGGGACGAGCCCCGGCCCCGCGCCCCGCTCAGCACCGGCCGGGGCTGCCATTGGCTCCGGCGGGAGCGCTGACCGCCAGCCGCCTCCGAACTATTTCCTGTTGCTGCAGCCTTAATGCTAAACAGACCTTGCTCTCTCTTCCCTCGCTCCAGCCAAAGTGCAGCGGCTCTGCCGCCGCCGCCTTCCCGCCCCGGTGAGTACCAGCCCCGGGCACCGCGTGGGGCTCGGACCAGGGCGCGCTGGGGGACCACAACCGCTCAGCCCCAGCGGCCACAGCCGCTGTCCAGGCTCCGTCCTGTCCCGGCTCAGGTGCTCTGGGGGACGCGGGCGCAGTGCAGGGACAAGGGGGCTGAGGGTGCAGGGCTCGGTGACACCATGTCCGGGCTGTGGGGACCTAGCGGGTGAAGATGCGGAGCAGGAGGCTTGGGGACACGATGTAATAATGCTCGGGGACGCAGCACTGAGCAGCTCGGGGCTCGACTCTTGGGGACTCGCAAGGCCCCGCAGCCAGCCCGGCCCTCCTCAGCACCCCGCCAGCGGCAGGGATGCCTGGGGTCCCGTGGTTCGGCTGTGCCCCTCCAGCCCCACAGCAGCCCCTTGCCGGGACAGGGCCTGGCCGTGCTGCTCCACGGGGAGGGCACCCGCCCCTCCTAGGGACCCTGCTGGCCTTGATTTGGGGTGTCCCACTAGAGGGGCTGCCCAACCCCGGGACGTGCCGCGGACCCTCAGCTCTGGACTGTCCGGGATAGTTTTGCTGATGTGTCACATTTTCTGCATTTCTTTCCTCATTCCTCCCTCCTTGGAGCCGTTTCTGGGAATGAGCTCGTCCCCTGCCAGGGCCAAATTTCCTCCCGCCCTGTCTTGCCTGCTGTCCTGCCTCCCATCCGTCCCACTGCCCTGCTGCCCATCCTTCCCGCTGTCCTGCCTCTCATCCTGACCGCTGTCCTGTCCTGGTGGCCTTTGCACTGTGCCTGGCCTTGTCTCTGCACTGCAGGGCCCCATGGCAAAGGGCCAAGGCTGGAGCTGGGCCAGAGCAATGTGGGGGACAGGGACAGGGACAGAGAAGAGTGTGTGTGGAGCACACGTGTGTGCACACGAGCACAGGCAGCTGCGGCACCGCCGCCTGGTGCTGGGACCCTGCTCTGCCCCGTGCCCCTTCCCATGGGCCGGCATGGCACAGAAAGCGTGGCCCGGTGCCACAGATCTGCCTGGTGCTGTGTCCAGGAGGAGCCGTATCCGTCCTGGTCCCTCAGGAAGGACAGAGGGCGGTAGGAGTGGGACGGCTCCAGCTCAGCATCTGTGGGGTTCCAGCCCTGGATGGAGTAGCCCAGCCCAGGCACGAACCCTGCTCAGCTGGAGTCCTTGGGTGCACCCAGGCACTGTCTTGAAAGGAACAGGGGACTTGGGGGGATCCCAGCCCCCTATAGACCGTTGCTCAGCTCGTGTCCTGCAGATGCCAAGCATGTGTCGTCCCTGGAGCCGCTGAGAACTGCCAGGCACAGGATGGAGGGTTGCCAGAGGAACATGGAGCTGCTCAGCAACAGCATGGCCGCGTACGGCCACATCCGAGGTGAGCCAGGACGCATCTGCGAGGCCATCGCGGGCCCCCGGCAGGCGCGGTCAGGTCCCTGCCTCACGCCCTCCGTTCCCCCCGCAGCCAAGCCCGAGAGTTTCTGGCTCTACTTCGTGCTGGGCGTCTGCTCCGGGCTGGTGCTCATCCTGTGCCTGCTGGGGCTGCGCTTTTTCTGCCAGTCCTCCCCGCGGCTCCCGGCGCGCCCCGGCGACCTCAGCGAGGACGACGATGACGATGATGAGGATGAGGACGAAGAGGACACCGTGGACCGCGCAGCGTCTGAGTCGCTGCTGCCGGTGACCGAGATCCCGCTGGAGAGCCACAGCCCCGGGGACGGGGCGCTGGCCGTGAATGTGTTTGCGTCGGCCGAGGAGCTGGAGCGGGCGCAGCGGCTGGAGGAGCGGGAGCGCATCATCCGCGAGATCTGGCGCAACGGGCAGCCCGACATCCTGGGATCCGGCACCATCGGCACCCTGGGCCGCGTCCACTACTACTGAGCCTGGCAGCTGCCCTGGCACGGTGTCTGCTCCCCCACAGCTCACCCCGCACCGTGCCAGGAGGGACCAGGAGGACACGGGAGCTGCTCACTGCCCCTGAGCTGGCGGAGCTGCTTTGAACTGTCCCTGCACCAGGGAGAGCCAGACCCCGGTGTCACAGGCACCCCCGAGGCTGGACTCACCCCCGCCACTGTGGGACACGATGCACTTTGAGCCATTGGTACGACGGCTGGCAGCAGCCGAGCAGCCCCGGGACACGCGGGGAATGGGACAAGGACAGGGCAGGCCTGGCTGCCCGGCTCAGTCGGGATCTGGCGGGGGTTTCACCCTGCGGGGCAGGGCCGGGCTGTAGGTGGGCTCCTGCCCCACGAACATGGTGCTGTTGTACACGAACTAGAGCCCAGCGTGGTGGGTCCGGCGTTTTGGGGGACATGGGACAGGACACAGGGCCCGTCTCGGCTCCTCCCCGGGCCAATTCCCTTCCCGGCCCCACTAAAATTAGCCGGGTCTTTTCCGGCACCGCCCGCCGTGATCCAACGCCCTCCGGCCGGAGCAAGGCGGATGTTCCCGCTGGACTCTGGGCCCGCCGCTGCTCCCCAGGGATGCGGCAGCTCCCCCCGGGCTGAGCCGCATCCTGCCCCACTCCCAGCCCAGCCCCGCGGGGAGCCGGGACCCGCTGCCCCCTCCCCGGCAGCTTTATAAAAATAGCTCCTTCCCAGGCTGGTTCCCCCCCGCTACCAGCGGCAGCAGGATCCAGATGTTTTCCAGATGTTCTCCAGTGGCTGGAGGCCAGGTTGTGCTGGGACTAGAGCTGGCCTGGAAAACTGTGCGGGGGTGGAGGAGGAGGAGGGGGAGGAGGAAGAGGAGGCCCTGCCCCAACCCTGCCACAGGCCCTGGCGGGACCCCTTGTGCCATGGTGGGACCTTTTGTGCCCAGCAGGACCAGCCCAGCCCTTCAGGGGTATGGCAGCCAACAGCAGAGCCCTGAGCAGCCCCCACACAGCACTCTGTACCCAATATAGTTTATTTTAAACCATTTCTATAGGTCCAAGGGCTGTTATGTTTCAAGGAGCATTGTCTGGGTGTGGAGTGGGCATTTGTACCCGACAGGTGCAGAACTGGGCTGGGGGCAGCGAGGTCGGGGGGGGCACACAGAACCATGTGTCACCCTGTCCCATGCCATGGGTGGGCACTGCAGTCTCTCCATGCTAACAGGGCAGCCCCTTCCTCACTCGCTCGATCTCCGCCTGTGGGGAGAGGCTGTGATTGCTGGGGGCACAGGGAACCCCAGGACACAGCAACTCCTACCAGGGACTCACCTGCAGTGCCTGGCGCTGAGCCCGCTCCTGGCACAGCTCCTGCCGCAGGTCCTGCAGGTCCCTCCTGCAAGAAGCCAGGATGGCTCAGCTGGGGCCAGAACAAGCAGCAAATGGCCAGGAGTCACTGGGAACTCCCTGACACCCCCATCCCACTCACAGGTGCTGGACCCGCATCAGGTCCACAAGGATGTGCAGGGTCCGGACCTCAGTCTTTAGGTCCTCCAGGGCCAGTGACCTCCCCTCCAACACATCCAGCCCTTCTGTGCTCCATGCTGGGACAGGCACCTGCCCCATGCTGGGGACTGGGGCACAGAGGGCAGCACGAGGCAGCCCCTGGGGCTGTTCCCCCCCAAGGGGATCCCCCATGCTCCCCAGGACAATGCTGGGTGGCCGCTGGCCGGGTATTCGTGGCCGTGTGGCTGTGGGGTGGCTCAGCCTGGCTGTGGTAACTGCCACCATGTTGAAGCCATTGGTATCTGCCAAATAAAGAACAGGAATCAGCACGTGGTGCTGGGCAGGGCCCAGCCACCCCTGCAGGCCCCTGCATGGCCCCTGCATCTTACCTGGGTCACTGGCTCTGCCCTGCTCCATGTCAGCTGAGACGCTGGGCTGGAGGTCACTGAGCCTGGGGGACAGCAGAGGTGTGAAGTGGCACAGCCAGGGAGAGAGCTGCCAGCCCCATGCCAGGGCCAGCCATGAGCATGGTGCTGGCAATGGGACATCGCAGTGGCCCTGGACACCCTAGCACAGCCATATGTTTCTTACTTGGTGGCCAGCACAGGGGCTGGTTTGGTCTTGGCAGGAACAGGGGGAGCAGGAGCCACCCTCTTGGTGAGTGGGATCTTGGTCGGCTCCATCCTCGCTGGTGCTGGGAGCTCTGGGGAGAGGCAGGAACAGGGCTGGGGCTGAGATCAGCACTGACAAGAGTGGGGCAGGAAGCGCTTCCTGCTCGTGACATGCTGTGGCCCAGAGGGCCCATCCCAGGCACATCCCTGTGCTTCCCTGTCCTCCAGAACTCACCCAAGAGGGGCTCCCTGTCCTTGCTCTCCTTGTCCTTTGCTGTGGTTGGAGCTGCCGGGGAGCAAAGGGGCTCATCAGGTGTTGGGGAAGGATCCTTATCACAGCCTCTCCCAGCCCCGCACCAGCCCCGCACCAGCCTCACACCGGCCCCACTGTGGTCGGCACTTCCTCTGCATGTGGCGGACCAGGCAGCTGCAAAGTTCCCCTGAGCACCAGCCCTGCAGCACGGGCTGCACGGGATGTCATCCCACCACCATCCACAGCACAGCAGCATCCCTGCACCTCTGAACCCTGGGGTTACACCAGGACAAGCCCGCTGGCATGGTGAGATACAAGACATCAGGCCATGGGCATATGCCCATGGACCACCCTGTTCTCATGGCAGGCTCCCCTGTCCCCATGGCCAGCCCCCCCATCACCATGGTTGGCCACACTGTCACTGTGGTGGGTCGCCATGTCCCCATGGTGGGCCAGCAGCCATGACGCTGCCTGGTCCCTGCTGCTGCCACCAGCACAGCCCTTGCCACAGAGGCCTCGCAGGCACCAAAAATGGTGCTGGAATTACCCACCCAAAGATATGGCTGAAACCCCAAGGACTGCAGGGGTGAGGACACCCCATCCAAGGCCCCAGTGCTCCTTTGCTCTGGTGGCACCGGGGTGATGGTGCCCAAAAGTGCCTAGCATCCTGCCAGCCCCTCACTGGCAGCTCTCCTGGAGCCCAGGGCAGAGCTCAGCCCTGGAGCCGTGTGATCACACACGGGTGCTGCCCTTGGCACGATCCCCGTGCGTGGGACCCTCGGCTGCTCCCTCCTACCTGCCGGGATGCGGCTGCTTCCGAGGCTGAGCAGTGCTGTGCCGTGCCAGGCTGTCCCAGCCCCACACCGTGCACGTGATGCTGGAGGAAATCAGCTCCACGCTGGGAAGGAAGTTGAGGCAGAGCGCACCTCGGTGCTGGTCCACACTGCATCCCTGTGCCCCACCGGGGCACTCCTGCTCCCCAAACCCACCCTGTGCCCTTTCCGGGGCTGCCTGGCCATCCTAGCAGGACACCAAGGCTCTCAGCACTGCATGGACGCCAGGACCACACTCATGGGACTCTCTGGGACGGCAGTACCGGGTTCGGCTGTGGGAGAAGGTGGGACTGGAGGGCACCGGGCACTTGGAGCGCAGGAGGGACCGCTGGCACTGCAGAGCCCCACAGAGCCATGTGTCCCCTCTTGGAGCCCCCACCCACCTTCTCCGGCCCCGGGCAGGGCTGGGCCACCGCGGGGGCTCGGTGTTGACATTGGGGCTCCCTGTGTGACAGAGCTGTGGGGGGAGCTGGGGCCAGCACAGCGGGGGGAGAGGCACCAGGCCAGGACCGCAGCCGGCCCGGGGTGACAACTCACACTCACCCAGGTCTCACAGTGGTTCTGTCACTCTTGGCTGGAGGGGAAGTGAAACCCAAACCACAGAGGGGCCAAAACCGACAGAACAGGGTGCAGGAGATGGTGCAGCCATGCTGCAGCCATCCCTCCACAGAGCCTGAAGGGCCAGTGTGACAGCAGGGATCCTGGCCAGTCCTGGCTAGTGCCTGGTCCAGGAGACAGCATGGATTTTACTTTTGGCCAGATGCATGGGACCCAGCAGTATCAAACTGGGAGCAGGGAGAGGGGCTGGAAATCAGCCCTGAGGGAGAGAAGGATGGCAGAACAGAGATTCCATTGCTGACCAGGAGGCTGTGTTCCCTCAGTGTGGCCACTCAGGCCGAGCTGGGAACACTGGGCACCCATTTCCTCAGGCTGGCTCAAGGCCTGAGTGCAAAGGGAAGCACCAGCCATTAACCCAGCACTGTCCCAACAGCTTTTGGCCAACACTGTGACACACAGCAGCCAGGAAAGCTGAACTCCAGCAAAGGCTGCACAGCCAGCAGCCCCCCAGCACCCTCCTTTGGGCCAGCCATGGAAAAGCAGCTGCTGCTGGGCACCAGTGAGGGCAGAGCACGGGGCTGCAGCTGCCCAGCACTGGGATGAGCCCACGTGATCTCCTGGAAGGAGCTCAGGTGGGGGAAGGATGGAGCTGGTCCTGTGCACGGATGACACAATCTCTGCTGGCAGCAGGTGGGGGAAAGGCCTGTGGCTGTGTCACCACTGTCCCCAGGCAATTACTGCCAAAACAGGGGCTTAATGATTTACTAATGAACAAAACCCAACAGGGAGCTGCACCCCTGTTGCTCCAGGCACTTGGTCCTTTCAGGCTCTCCCTGGCAACTCAGGACACAAACCAAGCAGAGTTACACCTACGACTTATTTTATTGTATTTTATTTGCATAAACAAACTTTGGGGCTTTGCTAAACAGGAACTGTTCAAGTCAAAACAAACCAAACTCTAGCTGGTGTGTGGGGAACAGCACAGCAATCCTGGGGAGAGGGACAGGGAGAACACAGGCACGACTGTGCCTCCCTGCCCAGGCTCACGACCTGGCCGGGAACCCTCCACAAACTACTCCAGAATATCTTTAAAGTAGAAGATAAAAAGAAATGCGTCCTAAGGGCCATCCTCAACCAGCTCAGGAGGAATTTGCCTTTTGTTTTTATAAAAAGATTAATAAAAAATATTGAAAAATTCTCATCTCCATTATATTTTTCCCCAAGAAGAATTCGGAAGTTCTTTAGAAAACTGTGTCACCTTGGAAAGGGCACTCGGGTCACAACCAGCTGCAGGGAGGAGACACAAATGCTACAAGCAGTTTGGGGTCCAGCACACACCAGGCCTAATAGTGAACACAAAGAGTGGCCAGAAGTAGGGTGTAATTTTTTTTTTCTCTTTTAAACCATGCTAATTTTGTTAACTTCAAACATAAAAGGAAAACAATCATTTTTAAAAGGCCCTAAACTCAACTGTTACATAAAAAAAAGTTAAAAAAAAAAGTCATAGCAGTTTGGTCCCAACAAGTGAACATTTAGATGTTTACTCACATGCTTCATTGTTTTCTTATTTATAAGAACCAAAAATAGTTTCCAAAATTATCTCTGAATTGATGCTACTACATATGTAAAGGCCTAAAATAAGCAGAATTTAGAAAACTGAATACACAATAGGGGAGGAAAATTTGAGCAGGCGAGTGAACCCCGACTGCCACTGGGTCAAATTATAAAAGAGAAACAAAATGTCAGGACACGTGGGGTCAGGTGGGCACAAACTAAAACCACATCGTCCTCAAAGCCTGTCACCAAAAAATAACCGACCATCCATAAGGTCACAGAGAAGGGAAAATCTGGGGTCTCACCCAGTGCTTGACCGTATCCAGTCCAGAAGGGAAGTCTTTGGGAAGAGAAACTCCAGGAGCGGATCCGAGCGTAAATGATGGATCAGTCCCAGTCCGTGCTTGGGGAGGCTGAACTCTGGAAATGCAGTTAAATAACATCGGGATGGTTTCCGAGCTGCTCTCCAGGGCTCTGCTCAGCACGTGGGGATCACCCTGACACCCCAGCACCAGCCTGACCCCTCCCCTCCTGCCAGGGCTCCCAGAACCGCGCGGACCCCGCGGCTACTCGGCCGTCGTCTGCAGGGCGTCCTTTTCCTCCCGGTTTTCCGTTCCGCTTTCGTCGTCTTCGATTTCTCCCTCTTCCCCACTGAACTTGTCATGAGCCCACTTGGGGCTGGTGCTGGACTTGCGGAACATGAAGCGGCCTCTTCCCCGGGGGAAGGCGCCACGGCCGCGGCCCCTGTTCACCCACTTGTCCGTGCCCTCGCCCTCGCGGTCGTCGTGCTGCACGGGAAGCCAAGGACAGCAGGTGAGACAGGCTGGCACCGCCCTGCACCGCGCCTCTGCAACCGCCCTTGGGGATCCACTTAATGGGAACCACTCTACAGGGAGCAGGAACAAGCTCTCTTTAGGCATGAGCCCGCAGCTTCCCGTGAGGCGCCACCCAAAGCCTTACCTGGTGTGTCAGTGACAGCGGGTGCTTTCACCTCTGAAGCACCTGAGACCAGACACACTTGGAGCACACAGGTGTCTCAGCACCCAGGTACGTACCAAGTAGTATTTCTTGCTCTTGGGTGTGTACTCAGGGTCCCACTCCTCCTCTCTGCTGCGTTTCTGGAAGTCATTGTTGCCACCACTGTTGCTGTTGTTGTTGCCTGAAAAGTTTCCTCTGCCCCATCCTCTTCCTCGAGCTCTGAACTGCTGCAATAGCAATACACAAGAGAAAAATAGAACGGCTGCAGAGGCAGTGTCCTCCCACTCCAGTTAGCTCCCAGGGGTCCCAAGATATCCAACATCCCTTCTCTGACCATCCAAAATACCTTTAAAACCTATCCGTAAATCAAGAGGACAGTTTTAATGTGGCTGCACCACCCCCTGCACTCGTGGTTTTGGGTTTTTAGTTCATCAGATCACACAGCACATCACAGCTCCTGTAAAGCTGATGAAGATCATGTAGAGGCATTCCCAGGGCAACCCCAAGCAGGTAAGACCCTCTGCACATGGACTGCAAACACGAGCATGGCCAAACCCCAACAGAAGCACAGCATGTGTCCATTGGGATGCTCAGCGTCACTAATACCCAGAAGCTTCCAGGGTTTGTTCTGCTCCTCCCATCTGGAGCTTGCTGCCCCCAGCACACCCCCAGCACCTGGAGAGATTCCACTAGGGCTCATCAGCCTAGGGGCTTCTCCTCCAGGCCAGCTTTAACTGAAGGAGCAACACACAACAGCCACTTCCTGCCCACTCTGAGAATCAACCCTCAGGACACAGGTGGAGAGTATTTGGGGCAGGGGTGGAGAACACTTACAAAGGTTCCTCTTGCTCTTCCTCTCTCATTCGGACCAGTGAATTCCTTAGTCCCAAGCCGGGACTTGTCAAAGCCTGTGGAGCTTTCCTCCCTCTCCTCAGTCTCCTCGGGATACTCCTCTGCTTTGACTGAATGAGAGGACCACGAGGACGAGGAACTGGACCTGGATCTCTCACGCACCCGTCGGTGTTTCCTGTTCCAGTGATGGGAACAGAGGGGAATGGGACACAACAGCATTAGGAACTCAGCTGTGACCCATCTGACACAAAACCACTTCTTTATCACTCATCAATGCCATGCTCTCCTTTTCCTACTCCAAGAGGAAAAGCCATAATAAGAGCTCAGGCTTTAACACAGGGCCCAAGGTCTCTCCAAAAGGAACTTGCTGCTCCTTCCTAAGCTCTCAGCTTAGCATGCATCCATGGAGTTTTAGTCAAATGAAAAATTAAGCTAATAGAAAGGGATTAAATAAGCATCAAAGCTACATCATTTTAACAGGGCTGTTTTTCTCTGACACAACAGTAACAAGAAGGAAAAGTGACTCACCCATCCTGACACATGGAGCTTTCCCATCTACCTTTTACAATTACTTAGTGTTTCTGAGAGATACAATGACAGCCCACACACAGAGGGGTAGCTCAGGTCACTGGAGGAGTTATGTCACAGGTGCACAACTGTGTGCACAACTGTTGTACACGGTGTCCTCTCCAACCTGAGCAGCAGAGACACGAGAGGCACAAGGAAATGGCTACTGGGTTTCTTACATACTTTTTCTTTGAGCCTTTGTGACTTTTCTCAGTTTTCTCAGTTGATCTTTCCCTTGAGTGGCTTGAATCTCTCGAGTCCACTGACTCCCTGGATTTATCGCGTTTAAGATCTCTTTCCTTATGTTTTTTACGGCGTTCAATATCAAGGCGCAGATCAACAGGGTCGTCCTTATATTTCCCTTCAGCCTACAAACGCAGGGGAGAGGGAGGGCAGAGTTGAACACAAGGTCTGCAGTGCCCCAGCTCAGCACCATTTACTTTGCTACTGACTGCACAGACTTCTGGAGAACTGGAGTTTAACTGAGCACTAATGAATATTCCACTTTAAGATGTCAAATAAAGCACTATTAAAGTAAGTCTGCTTTTGTCAGAATTCAATTTTCCTACATTTAAAATCACTGCTTTTTAAATTTTTAATCTCCTCTTTAAACAGCATTAAAATAAACAGTCTGGTAGAGGGGAGGGAGACATGGAAGCCGACACTTATTGCACACCACAGCCAGCAAGGATGTAAATATCTTGGGAATCCCATCCAGCTGATCATGGATCACAAGTACAGTGTGGCAGAGCTCTCTGATGGCCCATGGGTGCACCTGAGGTCCTGCTGACAGTCTCACCTGGGCAGGGGCCAGAGGGATTTTAATCCCCAGTCTAGAAGTGACATTCTGGGAGAAGCAAAAGCTCTTTGCTGCTTGGAGCTACCCAAGATTAGTGATGTAAGGGGCAGGAGGAGGCCAGTGAAAGGCAGCATCCAAGGGGGCTAAGAGAAGGCCAAAATCCCATGGACAGGGAGGCGTTACGACATCTGTCAGGAAGATTTACTCAGTGCAGATGCCACCTACAGCTCCTTCCCCTGGGCTGGAGGGCACCGTATGACAGATGCCACAAAGCCCCACAGACACACTGTGTGTGTCTCCCACAGTCCTGCCAAGTCTGCTAAAGCAAGCTGGTGTCTCAGAGAGCAAAAACCCACCAGCTGCATGAAAAATTAAAACTAAATTTACATCACTAATTAAAAACAAGCATAAAAGACACCTGGTAATGCTTGTTTTGAGCTGTATTTAAATTGGTACTTCAAGAAGGGATTAGTCCCAGTTTCTCTGGGAAAGGAGCAGCTGTTTTCCCTGCATCTCCTTTGAGCCCTGTTGCACCTGGGCGAGATTCTGCTGCCTGCCCAAAGTGACAGTGGCTGTGGTTTGACAAACAGGTAATTGGGCAGCAGGAGGGCTGCAGGAAGCCTTACACCATGTTGGTACCAACACCCAGCCTCAGCCATTGCTACTGCATTTACACAACATTCATCCTGGGAACTGTACAACTTGATATGCAATATACATCAAATTAATCGTCTTCAATTAAATACAAAAGGATTAGTAATTCTCTAGCTGTTAAATTTTTTACTTACATGAGTTTCTAACCACTTTTTTGTTTAAATAAATATGTCAAATAACGCAGGAGTGAGAGCAGGCATTTTGTTTTGGTATTTTGCTCTTCTACTTTCCCCAGGCAAAGAGCTTTAATTTCTACTCTGAGAATAAAACTGCTCCCAACACGATGGATGACAGATAAGTGACAAAATCGGCAGCAGCTCCCTTATGTGGCACAGCAAACACCTATTTGGGTTTGGGAGGGCACGTCTGTTTCACGGAAGGCTGGCGAGCTGTTTGGAAACCACGTTTATAACACACTCTGCCAAGCTGATGCTCAGAGTTCAGGCCCATCAAATCCATCTCACCATCGTCCATGTCAAGCCACAAGTGTGTTTGGAAAAAATCGAAAACAAATATGAAACAAGTAAGGTTTCAGCAGGACTGGTTAAAATCTCTTCAATGTAAATATGTATGAAGGTGAATAAACAAAGGTTAAAATCTCAAACACTTTACGTTAAGCCTTTTTTATGACTGTTTACAGTGAGTGCAATGGCTTAACATTCATCTACTCAGCAAAGCTAAAACACTCAATCCCAAATGCTCTGGATCTAAGACAAGTGCTGAATGTTAAAGTAACAGCAATCAACAGAAACGGTACAGTCAGTTGTTAGAACAAAATTTATCATCTGCTTAATAGTGTATCTGCTTTAGCTCAGCATTTAGTTTTACTTTCCTCTTTTTGACATGCATGTCTTTGAAAACATGGTTGGCAAAATTGCACGTAACAATGGAGTTAATCATACTTACAAGCAGAAAAATATCACAAAAAGTCTCTTCTCTCATCATGGGCACTTGTTCCAAAAATCCTCTCTTTTTTCTCAAGCTCACCTCAATTGACTTTGGGGTCATTTACCATAGTCTAACCACTTCACAAAGGTTGTTGATACATTTTTAATAAAAATTAACCCTTTGTAGTTCATTTTTAGAATTATGCCCATCCTTAAAAGAAAAACACAAACTTAAGTAGAGAGTAATTTAAACAAAAACATCACTGTTAAGTTCATGCCCAATGCACTCATTTTGTTGAATTAAACTAATCAGAATAACAGTTCACCTTGAAGCCAGGATCTCTGGAACTTTTCGATTCCTCTTGAGAGAATCCATGTTTTCTAAAAGTACTGGGAGATATATCTATCCTCCTAAAGCAAAAAAAATACACAGATATAACCTTGCTCATAAGAAGAACATGAAGATTTTTAGATCAAATGCCCTTTAAAGCAGACCTGTATTTCCAAAGGTATTTTAAACTTCCCATATTTTTACTTTTTTTTGTTTGTTTGTTTTTTGGCTGAAGCTAGTTATTTACTTGAATTATTCTGGCATTATTCCAGAGTTTAAGCAATGAAATGTGGAATACTTCTGCAATATTAAGACAGTGTCATATGGCACCAACCTGTGAATTTCAGGGCTCTTTTTGTTTTTAGCTGCATCTTGTTCCATTCCTTTCTTTAGATATTTGGTAAAGCGTTCATTCAGTGTCATTGCTGAAGACCCAAAGTGATGCTCTGTCAGGGGTTTGAACAAACAATACCAAAATATTAGTGCCAGTTTTGTAAAAAGACAAAGCCCACCCATTCCACAGCTTGTGGAGCACCGTGGAGATGAGCACTAACGCTGCTGACAAACTGCAGTTTCAATTTTTGGTGTTCCAGTGAAATGAACACAATTTCTTCGAGCGAGTCACAAATTCATCAGAACACAAAATTCCAAGTCCCAGACTTCGAATATTTCTCAGGTAAAAACAAGAACACCTTCTGCATGTGCAAAAGAGTATTTATGTTAATAAAGATGATCGTGATCACGCTGCTGCTCTCATCTCTGGAATATCTGCTGGAAAACAACTCCTGGCATTTTGAGTGCACAAACCCCACTTATTTGGACAAGGGAGGAATGAACCTTGCCTGAGGACACATGGACTCCTGACCCACCTCTTACATGATGGACTATAGTCACTATGTGCTGAGCAAACAGTTCAGAAGGGCTTCGCTGGGACTGAGCCGACTGGATATGATGGAAAATCGAGCGGAATTCCTGCTCCTTCTTGTTGCTGTGCACGAGATCCCGGCAGAGCTTGCGCTCCTGAGCCAATATGCCACTGGGACTGGAAAAAGAAGAGCCCATGAAACAGAAGGATGGGGTGAAGGGGAGCAATGTAAGGTGTCTAATTCTGCAGGAGCTGGGAGCTCACCAATGGTTTATATTGTTTTTAGAGAGGCACCCATGAACACTAAAAAGCATGAGCAAGGAGCTCCTTTAAACATCCCTAAACACACTGCTCCAGATTACTGTGATAATTCAGGTCACTATTCTAATGCTGCATGGAGAATAAGAGTAGTAAAACACATGGCAGAGAAATCAAATTATTTAAGCAGCACAGTAGCTCCCCTGCACAACTCAGCTTCCCTCAGCCAGAAGCTACTGAGTACCTGACTCCATCTGGGGCTCTTCCCAGAGCCTGGTGCATGCTAAACTAACCTTACATCCAGTCATAGCAAAGGTTAGGAAAAAGTTAATCTCTAGCTTCCAAAACCACAAACTGTGATGCAATATTGCTTAGCCTTCCTCACACTTGGCAAGCACATGGGGATCTCAGGAAGAAAAACAGGAAAAAACATCACAATTGAGACTGCTCAAAAGCTGGCAGATCCTTACCGTGCAAGATCCTCATCGAAGGAATCCATTCGAATATTGACCTGGGCCTCACGAGTAATGGAGAAGGAGGATTTGCCAGGAGTTAGCCCCTCTACTTTGGTGCCTGGCTTCTCCTTCACCTCAGAAGCCTTCCTTGGTGGAGGGGAAGAGCTTTTTTCCTGGCTTGACTTGTAAGTGGTCACTCTGAAATTCTTTTCAGGTACAAAACCCCTGTGACCAGGTTCAGCTCTCTTGGATCCTGATCTCTCTTCTTTTTTGGATCTTTCAGAATAGCTTTCCTCCTCCATTTCATCAGATTTCCTTTGTTTCTCTTTTCCAGGTGGCAGGAACACCACACCTTCCCATTTTCCTGACCTATCCTCTTCTTGACTTTTACTTGAAGTCGCAACGACTTTAGACATAAATTTGGGCTCATCATCAAATTCCGAATCTTTCCGGCCCTTGGCCTTGTCTTTCTTGTCCTGCTCATCTGTTTCATCTTTCCCATAATGACCTTCCTTGTGGAACTCTGGGACCTTGAGCTTGTCAAAGTCATCTCTGAACTTGTAGCGTTTGGGGGACTGGCTGCCACGGTATCCCTTCTCCGAGTCAGTTTTCGATCCATATGAGTCAGATTTTGCCTTTCCATCTGTTGATCCCAACTCAGAGAAATTCCCTTTTTCTTTACTTTTTTCTTTCTCAGCATTTGTTACTTTCTGGTCTTTGTCTTTCCCATTCTCAGTCTTCTGCTCTTCCAGATACCTAATTATAAACAGACATTAAAGGAGGTTTCTTATTAGAGCTCAACAAGGTCAATTCTTCAGTTCGAAGAGTCAAACTTCAGAGAACACCAAGTTATGCATGTACTGAAAGCTGCCTCTAGGCCCTAAAATAATTAAAATGTCAAGCAGATTACTCAGCCTGAATTCAGACTTTTGTTCTCACTAAATTCAGCAAATGTACAAGGAGATGGATATGCAGAACTGATGGAATGAGGCTCAAGGACAAACCAAACCCAGCTGACCCACAGACGCATTGGAAGGAAAAAGAGGAACATCTTACCCACTCCATTTATTTACTTACAAACCTGGTTCAGGAGAACAACACATCAAACCTTTCAAATTGGGCTGTTCTGCTTTAAACAACACACTGGAAATAAAAGCCTCAAAAGCTACTTCAAATTTGGGATGCAAGTTTCATAGGTAAGCTAAATATTTCATGACAGACTGCAAACACAAATAAAAGCAAACAGGTTAACAGAGGAAAATACGCTGCAGGGAGAGATAAAACACTTCTGGTGAGAACAATTCAGCTGGTTTATAGCATTTGAACAGTTTTAAAGCATTCACAAATCAAAACCCTGGCTCTGTGGGACAGCAGGAAAGCCCACGGACACCAGCTCAGTGCTTTGGAAACCCCAAACAAAGAGCCACAGGAGTTTTTTTCCCTTTTAAAATTTCCCTTAATATAGAATCAGACCAAACTACCTTTAAAAATAATAAAGACTTGAAAGCACTTTGTGAATGTGTCTTTTTTTGTCTTTTAAAACAAAGTGTCACCTTTGGGCACAATCTGCAGTGGACTAATCAAGAGAATGATGGAAGCAGATGTGTTCTGCATGGAAGGCTGTCTTCATTTTAGAGATGTATTTGGTGCTTTAGTTTCTCATCCTACCCACACACACAGGCACCAGCACTGCAGCTGCACCTGCCTTGGGCTGCTTGCAGCAGGATATGCAGTAGGATTTAATTAATTTCTTCTAATTTACAGTACCTAACAATTCCAGAAGGCAACACTAAAAATGTCTATAACCAACACATATGTAACTGGAAAATGTGAGCTTCCAGCTGCCAAGAAATCTCTTTGGGCAATCTTCACTTCAAGTGTTCATGGGCTATGAACATTTTTGCAGGGAATATATACAATCTTTAGAACTATCCAAGTTGGAAAACCAATTCCAACTTCCTACAACTCTGGGCTATGTTTTTTTCCATAATTCAGAAAGGACCAGGCCCAGAGCTGGCAGTGTGCTGGAACAGCTCCCCAGCTGAAGCCTGCTCCAGCCCCTCAGCCTGCTCACAGGGAGCTCACATGTGCAGCTGCCTCCTCAAAAGCAACCCAACCAATAACCCAGCACCACAAAACCCATCACTTGCCTCTTGGAGAAGGCTCCTCCCCCGGGAGCTGTGCCCTCCTCCTTTGGAGTGGCACCGTACAGCGAACTGACGGGTGTGGGGCTTTTGCACACCGGGCTCTTTCTGGTGGGGCTCATTCCTGCCGAGCCGTGCTCAAAGGGGCTCTGGTGGGAGCCCCCCTGGAAGGAGCTGGAGCCGCTCTGGGCAGCAGAGCCCATCGGGGACGGGCTGGAGCGGGGCGGGCTCGGCTTCTGCACGGGGCTGGGCCGGGGCGAGCGCCGCCGCACCACGACCGACTGCAGCGGGCTCTTGAGGGCAGGGCTGCGCTCCCGGGGGCTCAGCTCCGACCCTCTGGATGTGGAGCCCGTGCCATAGCTGCTCACATCTTGCCATGGTTTTGATCCCTCGGATGCCTTGGCATCTTGAGCCCCCGCTCCTGGAAACTGCTGCTCCTTGGACTCGTCTCCTTGGTTATCTCCCGCAGCCTGGGATGCTCGCGCATCCTTGGAGGATGATTTCTTCTCCTTCCCAGATTTACGCTTGGAAGACTCAACCCGACTATGATTGGAGGAGGAGCGGGAAGAGGACGATCTCCTTGAGCGGTCGGAAGATGATTTATCAGAGTTCCTGGAATGACTTCTGGACCGTGGGGAAGGAGATCTTCTCTTGGGCGAGCGGGAGCGCGACCTGCCCCTGCGAGGGCTGTAGGCCTGGCGGTAGTTTTGCCAGTTGGACCTGTAATTCCCATACCCTCCTCGGTTGTACTGGCCCCAGGGATAAAACCCTCGGTTTCGGCCACGGAAATAATACGGTCTCCGGTATCCTCTGTTATGGCCTCTGAAATCCCGGTTCTGATAGACTCTTGGATGGTTCCTTTCTCTGTTGTGAGATGGAGAATAGGATCTTGAACGAGACCTAGAACTGATAAAAAACAAGTTACACAAATATTTTATGTTATAGTTTCTTTTTATAATTTATTTTTAGTTTATTCTTCTGCCACGACTTTTTATTTGAAGACTTATTTTAAAAATACTTCAAAAAACTAATTTCTAAGCTTTCAAAAGAAATTCCTTTGGTTAGCCCTTATCTGATTCACAGTTTGCAGTGAAAATAACTTTTACCTGTGATACTGTCAAATATTTGATTTCAGGATCATTGCAGAGATGATAAGCACACATTGCTCTCTGTTTTGCTGGGATGAAAGCGGTTGCTATCCAGCTTCAGAAAAAGTGACAGATCTCAAGCATCCAGCCCTTAACAGCTCAAGGTCACGGTAATACCTCACCCACAAAGAAGTATTTTTTATGCAAATCAGGCTACTGTTACTGGAACAGATCCCAAATCTCTCTCTCTCTGGTCCCAACTCCCGATGCACTTTAAAATTCTGATAATCCAGAAGAAACCTTCTTTGTCAGGCAATTTGAATAAAAGGCTACACCCCAACAGCAGCAGGGCAGCAGTGGGGCAAAGGGCACGCTGCCCTATGGGTTTAAGCTCACAAAGGTGCATCCCATGGCACAAGCCCATGAAGCAGGGACAGCGCTGGGACATCTCCACCGGGCGCCACCAGGTGCCGCTGCGGACGTCCCTGCCCGCATCCACAAAACCCGAACCCAGGAACGCACAAACCCTGGAAAAACGCATATTCCAGCGGCTAATTGCCTCAACAGTCTCTCCCATAAAATTGCTGCGGTTGTGTAACTGTTTAAAGGTCCCACTGTAGCTCAGATGCCAGAGCTACAGGAAGGACTGGCCGAACTAGGAAGTTGAAACAGAAAAGAGATTTTTCCAAATGGAATTTTAGTAAATAACATCCACTGGAACACTCTGCACAGCCCTTTCTCGCATTCCAAGCTCTGGCTCTGACACACACGTTGGTCGTGCTCCAGTGGAATGAACTTCCTCACACAGATCTCAGTGCTGCTCCTCACCTCTCACATCTCAAGCCCCCAGAACCAAGGGCGAACACCATGCTGTTGGAATTCCTACACGGTTATGCACATGTGCAATCAGAGATAAGCTTTAGTTCTGTTTTAATTTCTTCCTCCTACCAAAGAGGTCACAGTTTAGCAGGAAACTCTTATTCATACTCCAATCATTGCTAACCAACAGCTTAAAGACCATTTAAACTGATTTTTCAATTCTTCAAACAACTGAAAAACTTATCTGAGACACTTCTTCATTCAAACAACAGCAACCAGAAGAAAAAGTAGAGGTAGAAGGCGAGGACCAGTTATAACAAGCTCTAGTCCAAGGCATGAGGAACACAGACGCTCAATTTTCAGACAACTGACGCATCTGTGATCAATTATCAGCAAGGACCTGTCGTACACCACTTCCAGAATCTGTTCTAGTGCTTTGAGAGGCCGCAGCAGGAAGATTTCACTCCAAAAGTTGCAGAGACTATTTACCAGAAATCTTTTTAGAAAAATACAGTAAAAGTTATGCAGTAAAAGAAACACCAAAAGTGATAATTCCCCCAACTCTGCCAGCCCTCAGAACTTTTGGCACTACACTGCTCCAGGGCTAAATCCCCACCATTTACAAGAAGTGAGAAATAAAGTCATAAAGAAAGCAGAAGATGTTAGGCAGACTCCAACACAGCACTGTAATTTAGAAAAAACAGTAAACCTACCAAAAGAAGAAGAAAACAATTTATGGTGCATCCTGAAGCACACAGCAACGGCCTTTTATGCTGAGATCCCACCAGACCTACCTTGGAGCACATCCCATGGCCAGGCAGGGGGGCTGGGCTGGCCTGACCCCCTCCATTTGGACTTCTTTTTTTTTTTTTTTTTAAATAAGTTATTTATAAAGTAAAAGTAGCTTCAGCAGCAGCACAGAGGGAACAATCATGTTTGCACAGGGTGCCTTTTTCTCAACTGCCAAAGCTCCTTCACAGCTAGGAGAATTCCCAAATGAGCACGGATCTTCCAGCACTCCAGCTTCCTTCTGCAAAGGGCTCGGTTGGACCCAAGTCTCCGCCTCTAATTCAGTTTTGTCATGTCCTTCTTTCTCCAACTGTACATTCATTAGAGCTTCTGTATTTTTAAAATCTCTAACTGGTAACACTTGCATGTGTTCACAGCCCTGTGGTTTTCAGAATACGTGTTATTCACATGAGTGAAAAGGCAGGAGAACACCATTACACCCCATCCAACTGGAATGGCTTTGCCAGATGCAGAATGCTTGGCCAAGAGAAAAGGAAAAAACTGATATCCAGGGAAGACAAGCCTGTAACTGGCCTCCTCAGAAGCAACTCATGGAGACAGGAACAACTATTACAGACACTAATAATTTCTTAAAATTAACTGCAGCAAAATTATCTTTTATCCATTTGATCCCTCCAGGAGGATCCTCCTTATTACCTGGCTCCTGCATGCCGAGGGGAGGGGCAAGGGAATATCAAGAATTGTCCCCACCTTTCACAGAAATGTCTAAAATTGAACTAAACTCACTTCTCGAGACAAAAATCACACGACATCTGCAAAGACCCCTCGAGTCTGGGATCCATTACATTAAAGCCTCCTTAAAAAAGCCGAAGTCTCAAAAGAAAGGTCTTGACTGTGCTGACACACATCTTACTCTCCTAATTTATTTATTTAATTATTCACAATTTGTTCTCCTAAGTGAGCGAAAACACCCAAACAGCACAGGTTGGCAGGAAACAGCGTGAGAATGTTTCAAAGAATGTTTCTTTGATTAGATCCCAGGCAGAATGTTATCTGTCCTGGGATCTAATCAAAGTCTTTCCCTGAGAAGGAGCTAAGTGAGAAACCACCTGCAGGGGAGGAAAAGCCCCATTCCACCCTCTGGCTGCACACACTCACCTCAGTCTGCGCTTCCTTGACCGGGAGATGGAGCGGGAACGGGAGCGGGACTTGGAGAAGGAACGGGAGCGGGATCTCGATCCAGACCTCGAGCGGGAGGAACGGGATCCAGACTTGGATTTGTTTGTTTTAGACATCTTTGCAAGCACCTGTCAGTGCACCTGAGGGAAACAGGGAAAGAGAAGTATTTGAGAAATGAAGCATGTGGTTGATAGGAGAGGACAGGCAGCACCTGGCAGGCTGACAGACTCCAGGGACGTGGGGCTTGATAAGGCTGGAAATAGGAATGTTTGAAGTGCCTGCTAGGAACAGATGAATGCTGCTGGGCTCAGAATAGAAGGTTTATTTCAGTCTAAAAAGGAAAACTGCGAAAAGAAAAAAAAAAAAGGCTCTAAACCCAGAGTAATCACAAGTGAGAGTGTGACAGTTGAAAGCACCAAGTTACTGCAAACCTGGGAAGAGGCAGGGCCACACTGCTGGCTGAGGCAAGGACACCTCCAGAGGCAAACTAGCCCGTGGAAGTGGAAATTCCATGTAATTGCAGCCACATCCCTGTCTGTGCAGCCAGCTGCCACTGCTTTAAAGGACAGGGAAGAAATAAAAAAGCTTGCCATCAAAAAACCCACCCCACAAACTTTTATCTAAACTTTCAGAGGCAATCAAAAACGATACTCCAAGGCACAGGGATGTGACCCTATTTGCACAGCTCTGCTCAGGTTCAGTACTGTCCTCTCTGCTTGTGCAGTTCCTGCAGCTGCTGTGATCAGTCACCAGCATGGAGCACCCAGCCAGGAGTCCCGTTGCAGCCAAAATAAATCAGATGTCCTTCCAAATATTCAGAGACAGAAGAGATTACATTGTAGTGCTAAATGACTCAAAATAGCCATTATTATGAATCACCTGGGCTATTTTCAGGCATGTATCCAGGTAAAGGTTAGAAAGTCCCTTAGAAGATGATTCAGGGAATAGTCTGACCACACAAATATTTCAGTTACACCCTCTCTGGTCTGTTCTCTTTTACTAATGAGTGAAATTTGCATTAATTGCATATTTGATAAGTTACAAACAAACTTCCCAACTAAAATGACTAACGAAAAAGAGCCAGAAAGCAAAAGGAACTATGTCACTACAAACTTCATCTTTTTTTTTTACCCACTGATTAAAAATAGAGACATTCAGGTACATAAACACAACTGATCAAGTGCGGCTGCTGCTGTTATATCCATTTTAAGGAAATTCCAGAGGACTGACTTGAAATGCCTTCACTTCCAGTGGCTCTCCAAAATTACATATATGGTTACCAAAGGCTTCAGCTTCTGCCAGGGCACTTCCAGGAAAAACACAATGCCCAGCACAGGAGCAGCTGCTGGAAGAGTGGGTGGTGGTTCATCACCAGAGCTGGGACTTTCTAGAAATGGGAAGTTGGCTTTTATTTAAAAAAATAAAAAATAAAAAAAAGTTGTATGTCTCTGTTCTTCCCTTTAACTATACTAAAGATGTTAGATCAATTCAACTGAAGTGTTTGAATATATTCCCCATCAGAAAGCATGCAGAAAAAATAATAAAATTGTTGTTCCTGTTCTATTAGGAAACAATAAATGTTGTTTTATTCCCTGTTGCCCCAGGGATGAAAATCAAAAGATACTGCCTCTGAGAACAAAGGTTTGTTCTTGTGCTCGGTCATTTTTCAGGGAAAGAATGTGTGAAAGGATAATTTTTAAGTATTTGCTTTTAATTCACTGAATATGTCTGTTGAACCACTTCCTGCAACACTTCCTACTCTGTTGCCCACAATAATTCAATGCTGAGCATTGGAAACCAAAACACGGAAGAAAAGAAAGAAATGGTAACATGAACTACTGCAGGAAGAAGATGTGACACCAACTCTCAGGAAATCCCAAGAAGACCCCAAAATAGATTTTAAAAATACCACTTTGATCTGTTTAATAGTTTTTGCCTTTCACTTTGATCTACAGCACTTCCCAGTCAAACCACCATGGTGTGTGCAATGTGTGCCAAACACTCACATCTTGGATTCTTTATCTCTGCCAACATTTCAAAGCTGATTCATTCCTAACATATGAAGTAACCCCTACTAGGATAGAAACAGAGTTGCTATGCTCTATCAGCACTCAAAAGGTTAAACAAACTGCACACTGGAGTCACGTCAGCTCCCCTGAGTTAACTGCAGTTGTAAACTTACTGTGATATACATTTAGCTTTAAGAATAACTGACTCAGATAAAATATGTTCAGCAGAATACCCTGCTCTGAAAGTATCTGATCTTATAAAAAGGATTTTATATATTTTAAATAAAGAGGCGCCTGTAAGTGAAGCAAAGGCAAACTCTGAGAACAGCAGCGCCTGCTGACCTCCCATTTCTCCCCTGCAATTCGTATTTTTCCCTTAGAGCTGTGCCTAGAGCACACAGCTCCTGGAGATGCTGTGTCTGGCCCTGAGCAGGGACTGCAAGCAGAAGCATTCCCACAGTGTCATAGAGACTTGTCCTTAATCTGCCCTGCCAGAGTCCCACTTCCTTCCTAGAGCTACAGAATGCCCCGACACCAGCTCCTCCTGCACCTGGGAAGGGACAAGGCTGATGCTGCTGCCTGATCCAGACCTCTCCCAGCAGGGCAGTGTGACTACACTCATCTAGAGGGCACGTCCTGCTGGAAGCACTGCCAGGGATTTTCAACTTTTGCTTTTTGGTTTGTTTCTTCTGCAGGCCAGCAGATCTTCCCAAGGAGAGTAGTCTCCCATCTAAAAACATCTGCTGTTTTTGGATGTGATCTGTGTGCTGAGTTTAGAAGTTCTGGTAAGGCATCATCCCCTGGGAAACAGACACCTGAGAGCTTATTCATCTGCCATAAAACCATTGTACAGAGCAAACTTTGCCTTCTCCATTCCCAAATCCTCAGGGCAATCCAGCAGACCACCGATTGAAACAACAGAGGAGCAAATGCTCCCACTAAAGCACCACAATGGACTTTGCCCGCAAGGCAAACTATTGTCAGGAAACAGTGGCAGGAAAGTTAATGTTTTACCTCCTGATAGAACTCAAAACAGAAGCACAACTCTGCTCTACTCATTGCTCCACAGCAATGAAAACGGTCACCATTGAGAGTCTATGCACTTCCATGAGCTTCCAGAGCTCTGGAATTTAAATGTTCACAACAGTGAAGGAAAACTTTTAAGGCCACTG
Source organism: Rhabdornis inornatus (assembly GCA_013397075.1). Lineage (NCBI taxonomy): Eukaryota > Metazoa > Chordata > Aves > Passeriformes > Rhabdornithidae > Rhabdornis > Rhabdornis inornatus. Next base: position 501,080 of record VWZS01001005.1, on the reverse strand, counting down.
ACTGAAACCACTGCAATGCTCAAGCAAAGAACAAAAGCTAGAGGAGGGCACATGACAATATATGGGATTTAACAGATCAGTGTGACATTTAATAATCTGGCCAGTTATGGTATCTGGGGGAAACAGTGCTCTTCTCCCAAAAATCACCAGGGCATAAATCTAAAGATTACCCAATATAGCATTAAAAAAAAATAAAAATAGATTTGGAAATACTTCTTCCAGCACATCCAGGATTTTTTAAGTAAATTGTTCTACTTTACCCTTATATTTTGCAGTTACTTGGGAAGACAAGCTCAAACATTCCAAGACACAACACTGATTTTTTTCTTATAAACCTGCTCCACATTTTTTGCACAGCAGTATTATCAAAGAAAGCAGAATTTTACCATCAGTCTAACTTGTAGCATGCCCAGAAGAGAAGGGATATAAGAAGGTCTTATACAGAGGCAGTTATATAAAGAGGCAGTTTCATGTCTCAAGAGTACTTTTTTTGCTGTGCCTACCTGCTTGAGCAGGCCACACCTTACACCCTTCTGTCAGATTTCACCGTCTCAGCTTTGTCAATTATGAAACCAGGAAGAAAACCTGAAATGAGAAGAAATAAATTTGTACATGCATTGCTGTACTGCCAGGAGAGGTGAACTGGCTGCCCTAAGCTCCTGCTGCACCCAAAAGGTTCATCAGATCCCCAGTGTTTCAGAGAGCACACACACCACAGCTGACCAGGATTTTTTTCATGGACTTTTATGGAAAACGTAGGTTTTAAAATGATCGTTCATGCTTCCAAAATTTTAAGTCTTCTTCCTTCCTTACTCCACCTCCCCTGCCCCATCCCACCTGCTGTGACACACATCTGTCAGTGCACCTGTACAGCCGTGCTGGAGTCATTTCTCTCAGCTCATTTGAATGGTCTTACTGGGCTCAGGACTAAGGATTTTCCCATATTGTTAAAGGAATCCACAAGCCAACAGAAACAATTCTTTTCCTGACAATTCATCCATCAGCATATCGCCGTCATCCAAGGGAGCCACCAGTCCACTGGGAGCTTTTCTGACAGGTCTACAGTTACATTTCAGAATCCTTCCATGCACTGCTGGAGGGGTGGAGGTTTTAGAAGAGAAAACAACAGTAAACACAACCTCAGAAATTGCTCCATGTTATTAAACCTCTGATCAAACAGCAAGAATGGCACTTACTCTGTGTTCAGCCATAAAATAGACTTGTTAAAAGCTATTAATTTCTTGTCCTTACTTCACTGAAAAAGCAGTTTTCAAGTAGCCTTAAAACCTTTCTCTGAACTGGTGATTAAGTTCTGTTCTCACCCAAGAGGGAAGGTGGTGTTGCAAAGTTTAGTGATTTTTAAATCCTGCTTACCAGTCTTGGGAAAAAGCCACAGAGAGCAACATGCCACAGACCCTTTTTTATTATTTTTACTCTTGTCTTGTCCATCAGTCTAAATGTCCATAAAAAGAAATCTCAACTTTTATCTTACTAACACCTTCCACTTTCAGCCTTTCACAGTGACAGAAAGAGTTTGCCATACCCGTTATTTCTTGCTTTGTGACAGAACACTAGGGCTTTGGGGGTTTTTTTTGCCTATTTCCCAAACACTATTGTTACCACCAAGTTTTGCTACAATCCCACACTTGGAGGTGTCATCCAGACCAAACCTGGATTCTCCTTTGGAGAAAAATACTATTCTTGTGTTTAAAGCACTATCACAGAAAAAGGAACCAAGTCAACACATGAAAGGCAGGAGGAGCAAACCTTTCTTCCAGATAGCAAAAGGAAATTGGGAAACATGCTCAACACTCTCTGCTGCAGTGGAAATCATAGTCCAGGAGTTTCTTATTCCAGGACACTGTAAAGAACATTTCCATGTGCCAAGTCATTGGTCAAATTAAAAACATTGCTGGTTGTCAAAAAGCTTTTTTTCAAGAATTTGTTCCCTGTTTCCAACTGGCCTGTGTTACTTCGTGACTCTTTCCACTTTCCAGACCTTTGTTCAAGGTCTTTCAGGCAGCACGCATGGAGATTTCAGCCCTTCCCCAGCTGTTGCAGAACAGCCCTGCCCAGAGCAGCCAGCTGGCACAAGCTCCAGCTGAGCCCACTCCATCCCCAGGTGTCAGTGAGGATCCTGCACATGGAGCACTACAGCTGGCCAGCCTGGAGAGGGAAACACAGCACACACCTCCCTGCCAAGGCAGCTGTTTGTGTTCATACCTGAGCATGAACCCCAAAACACCTGGAAATAAGTCACGCAGCTTGTGTACATGCCTCAGACACAAGCACAGTGTGGTGAAATTCCTTACAGTGGTTTTCATTTATAACACGGTGTTTGCAAACACTCAGCTCATAAATATTAAATGCTTTGCAAAAGCTTTTGTAGAAAGCTCTCTAGAAGCGCGGTAGGAAAACAAAAATTTGCTTTTTACTGGCCAGCATTTGAGTAAAGCTGTTGTGGTTTATTTTGCTGTGAGGCCCAAAGCAAATGAGGTGGCACCTCATTAGAGAGCAGATTTCTGCCGGAGCCTCTTGGCATCCATTTGGTGTCACCAGCACAGACATTCAGCTCGGGAGGAACAGCTGAACTGCTCCTTCATTTGCTCAACACCCTTCATTATCAGGGAAGAAAAAAAATTAATTCTCCTTCTGCCAGCTCTACAATTCCTAATCCCAAGCCCCAAAACCCAAACAAGATTAGTTCATTCTGAAAAAAAAAAATAATCCCACAAAACACCTTACAAAGTGCACTCTGTGTAATGAGGCAACAAATATCACTGCAAAAATAATCTTATAAAGAGTGGCAGCTCTCACCACGTCCCTGAAGTGCAGCAGCAAGTGCAGAGAGCAGACTCATCCTTGTTAGCTCAGAACCCAGTTCTTAACACCTCACTTTCTACTAGATTCTTCCTTTTCAAGCTAATTTTTGGTGCAAGACCAAACTTTAAGTACGTTCTTGATACTAACGGAATTTTTGAGGGAAAGGGAAGAGCCACCTGCACTGCCAGCCAGGGAGGAGCAAATTAAAATGTCAATTCTAATCAAATTTCATTGGGGGAACAAAAAGCAGAATTACTTCTCTTCCCAAATCCAATGCCAGTGTGCTTTCAGAAGATTTATGACACACATTAACTAGAGCTACAACTACACCTACCAACCTCCACAGCAAAAAGTGTCCCAGACAACACTGCTAAAACAAATGACCAAAAACCCAACCACAAAACAGAGTGTTCTACTCTAACATGTGCTAAACACACTTGGGGAAAACAGCCAGAATTATTCTGCCACAGCAAGAGAAACACAGATTTGTCAGCAGCAGTTTCAGTTTCTCTCTAGTCTATGTGCTTTCAAAATTAAGATTTTCCTTCAAGCACATTTGGGTTTTCACACCCATAAACTAATCCCAAAAGAAGTTTAACCCTGAGCTCCAGTCCTGGGTTCAGATAATTAGAAGCAGGTTCTATGAAATGGCTGGAAGAGTATTTACAGGTTCTTCTGGAAAGGACTGATTCTGCAGACTGTAGTGCTGAACAATCCCTTTCCAAATAATTTGACCAGCTACAAACCCCAATCCGTGACTTTTCTGAAACTGGCTACTTGAGAGATACTATTTTACAAATGCTTGAGCTTAAAAAGTCATATGTTGTTACACAGACAGTTTAGTGACAGGGAGCTCAAGGAAACAATTCAAGAAAAAGCTGATTATAAGTCTGGCTGTCTTTGTTACAGAAGTTGGGCAGCTGGAATTTCTGCTAAACACATTAAAAAACATCCATAATTAAAGAAAAAAAAAGAGAAAAACCTATTTTATCAGATTTTTCCTTCCAAATTTTACATTAGCTTGGAAAAAGCAGAAAGATCAGGTCTTCCCCCAAATTAATGGCTTTCTCACAGCACAGCCCTACTGTTCTGAGCAGCTTTGGATAGGAACTGATGCTCTGACAACACTGCTGGGGGCTGGGAATCCCTGGGGGGCTGGGAATTCATGCCTGGAGTTTTGGAACCCCCATAAGAAGCAAGAAATGATCTGATTTACTTTCCTTAAGAAAACTATTCACAAATCAGTTAACTCAAAGAATTCAAACTTGTGTTTGTGAAGTTCTCAGCAAAGGGAGGATGAACTTGAGGACATTTCCATCCTCTCAGGTGTCTGCCAGCTGGAGCCCAGCAGCCTCCACGCACACTTAGAAACGTGGAAGTTCTGCTTCCAAATAAACAGCAAGTAACAAAAAACCTGTTTGACTGGGGGCTCTTTAGAATTTCTTCTGCAACATACAGTTCAGTTACAGCCAAAACAGAATCTCCTGATGGATTACAACTCTCCACACATTTAACCTATGAAAAACCAGCAAATTTAACCAGCAAATTTCATTTTAAAGCTGAAAAAAGCAAAACTACTCACATATTCTCAAGCCAGCACTTCATATATCTCTACCTTAACTGAAATCCCACTACCTCAGGGAAAAACAAGACAAAGTACTTCCATGACCTGGTATAACATTTGAAGTTTTTTAATTTTTTTTTTTTTTTAATGTGGCATTATTGTAAGGACAAGGCACCAGACCAGGCCATCTCTACACTCTGCCAGACTTCAAAACAGATGGAAATGCCTGCCCACAGGAATCCCATATGTATGGAATAAACTTATTTGAACAATTTTCTGTGCTGTGTTCACGTACCTTGTACAAGTGTCCCATCAAATCTGGTTCTAAACACTGCTTCTTTAGAAGCGACTCACCTAAGTAAAAAAGGGAGAATTAAATTTAAACCAAACCAGACACTGGCAAATCCTCTTATTTTAGCAGCACAGGAAAGGAATCTGATTTTAGCCATTCATCTCAGCATCGTTTCCCAGTAAAAAAAAAGCCACCAAAATAACCTCATCTAATCAAACAGTGCACACACAGGTCTTAACTCAGGAAACCAACCTCACCCACAGCCCTACAGGAACAATTACTGTAATTATTCCAGGTGTAAATTACGATGTACACGATGCTACCTGGTATCACATGTCCAGCCCCCATTAAGGCACAGGTTAGTTAACATCATTAATGCTGAGCCTCAGTCCCTGGAGAACTAAATTCCAGCCTGACACCCCACAGTCCCCCATCACCTTTAGTGCACCCAGAGCAGACATTCCCAGGGGGCTCTTTGCCCTGCTGTCCTCTGCAGCTTTCACTCATCCAAAGGCAGCAGCAGGAGCAGTGCCTGGCCCAGCCAGCTCTGCACCCTGCAGTCCCAGCAGGGGCTCTTTGGGGTTTGCACACCCACCTTACCCTGTAAATCATGGCAGGCTAAAAATGGCCGGGTGACGAATGTGGAGGTGAAATTGTGAGCAGGGCACTTGCTCTGGGATCACTGGAGCCGTGAGCAGGGCTGTGCACAGGCCTCACTCTTGGACACCAGAGAGGCATAAGCTGTGTTCACATGTGACAGGAGCAAGGACATGGACAGAAAACCCCACCTTGTGTGGGAAACAATCCCCAGTGAAGCCGGGTGCCACCTCTGTGTGCCATTAGCTTCACTTTTTTTTTAATGGCCTGGCAGCTTCCGGTTACCATGGAGTGAGGCAGCGCAAACACCATTCCCAGCTGGCATGAAATGTGATCCCGTGATTTCACTATTCATAGTTCTGACATGATAAAGCTAAATTAAGCAGGAACTCTTCACTTCTCCCCAGCTCCCAGCAGTGACTCCCCCAACACTCAGGCTCTCCTAACACAGTTTTTCTGTGAGGAGGGGAAGGATGTTTCCTTTAAGGTAAGAGACTCCAGACCCACACAGCCAGCTTGTGATCCGGAAACAAAATGGCACCAGCTTCTTCCCAGGCACTGATTTGTCCTGGCACCAGCGGGAACAAAGACCTGATGAGCTGCTAGGGTCAAATTTAACAACTTCCTCATCTTGAGATTCGCTACAGAATCCCACAGAGCAGTTTAAGCCTTGTTCCCAGGTCTGTCCATCATGGGCACCACAGGAGCAGCTCAAGGGGCACTGGCACAGCCCCACTGCCACCAGTGGCTGTCACACAGCCTGGCACCACCATCTGGCACAAACTCCCCAGGGAGCCAGAACAGCTTCTGCAACCACCACCACCATTTCTCTCTCTTTCAATGCCTGTGGCCTGAATTATGTGGCTAAATACCCTGAAATTCCTGCCTCACCAAAGAACTCCTTGTACCACCGTAATTCCATTAAACATAGCTCAGGATACTGTAAACTTTTCCAGAAATGGAGAAAAAGTTCAAGAACTCCACGGCTGCTCAAACAACTAATGAGTTCCAACACCACAGACTGTCATTTCACAAAGACAAAGCCAAGTGAGCTGAAAAATACTTAAATTTCTGGGAAAACCACTCTATCCCTTCAGGAATACAACTAGGGAACATCATGGCCTTACAATGAAAAGCATCCTCAGGCTTATCCAATCCAGCTCAGCACTCCCTAGGCCTCCCAAAGCAACATTTTTTTGACAGCAGAGTCAGCGGGAGCAGGTAAACCAAATTTAGATCTGCTGGTGTGCACGGATTGTCACTTACTCTATATGCTGGTGTTTTATAACCGCAACATTTTTGTTTTCTAATAGCAACACCCATGCCAGAAAGCATTCACCAGCTTTCCTGCAGCCTCAAACACCTCACTGTGAGCCCACATGCCTGGTCTGACCCAAATGACTATTTTCTTTAATACTTTACACACTTCCTGACTTTGATGAGCTGGAGAAAGCAGCAGACAGATAAATTATACTATCATAATCCCATCTGCAGAATACCCATTTTATTTACAATACACATGACAAAGCCTTACTTCCATGAAAAAGAACTAGAAGTCAAAGTCAGGCCACATGGCTGGTCCAAAACCCTGGAGTTCAGGGAAGCCTCTTCCCCGACAGCACTTGCTGAAGCACTGACAGCAGAACTGCTTTCCAGAGACACACATAACTCAGAGAGAGGGAGGGAACTAGGAAGGATGGAAAATAGCAGGAAGTTATCAGGGTAAGCTCAGCAGGGGCACGGGCAGGACTCCTGCAGACAAAGAGCACGGGCTGGGATCCATCGCTGCTCACACCTGCTGCTGCCAACACAGCCTGGGTGAACAGGAGGCTGCAGCCAGAGCACCACTGCTCTCACAGCACCTTGGATGGCACCTCCTTCCCAGGGTCAGCTCATCTCTTCATAGATTCATTCAGGTTGGAAAAGACCTCCAAGATCAAGTCCAGCCTGTGACCGATCCCCACCTTGTCACTCAGAGCACTGAGTACCATATCCAGGTATCCCTTGGACACTTCCAGGGATGGGGATTCCAGACCTCTCTGGGCAGCCCCTCCCTTCCAGTGCCTGACCACCCTTTGCAATAACCTGAGAGGTAAAAGGTCTCCTCTCTGGATCTCTGGACAAAAAGAATGTGGAAGCGAGATAAGGGCAGCAAGGCCTCGGCTGCCCTGCACCTCCTTCATCCCATGGCAGGACCCCCAGCTGGAGGGGAAGGGTTCACACCCCAGAACTCTGCAACCCCCTGTGACCAGATTGTAGCATTTCCAAATCACACTCATGTGGAACAGACACCAAAGCCCATCCACCGGAGCACTGCCTCAGGATCAGCATTCTCAGCCTTCAGCTGCCCAAGGACATTGGAGGAAACTGTTCAGTTTGAGCTCTTACTTGGCCCCCCTGCTCCTGCTGAAGTAGGGACAATAACTCCTAGAAAGAAGGATGCAATTCAAAAATATGTAGCACCACCCAAAGAAATGTTAGACAAAAATCACAAGGCCCTAGACCCTCCAGAGGATCCTATGACACAAAAATGTACATTTGCAAAAGCTCTCTACAGTAACTGTCTTGTTTTGTCCTCTCATCTACTGTGAGATTGTGCAACTCCTAAGAGAGGTCACAAAGCCGGCCATTTCCTCACTCCATGCTGGGCACCTGTGAAATTCCAGAGCAGGACACACAGCAACCACGGAAGACTCCAGGAGAAGGCACTGCTGTGTGCTAGCACTTGCTTTCCTGTGCCTACAGCCAACTCCCTTTGAGGGAACCTGAGAAGCAAAGCTTCGAAACACCTTTTGAGTGAGTGGAGCCAAGGCTGTGACACCCAATCCCTGGGAGCAGCTCTCCCAGCCCAGCACCCACGAAGGGCACAGTAAAGCCCCCCCGAAATGTCAGACACCATCAGTACTGACACAGCCTCTGCCCTTGCTCCCTGCAAGAGGGAATCCTCAGCAGTCCTTCCAGAGAGTAACAGGATTATTTCATTGCACTCTCAGGAAATGCAGCCTCAAAATGTCAATTTGCTGATGTGACCCTGCAGCCTCTGTGCTGCTGTAGCAATAAAGGCTCTTCTCTTCCAACACCAGCTACAAGACGACCCAGATGATCTTCCAAATGGTTTTAAATTGTTCATTTTAAGCAACAAACCTGTTCTTGTGGCACAGCACCTGGCACATCACTGTACACATAAAAATCAAGGAGTCCCCCACCTCTGACAGGTACTAGAAGTGTGGATGCTGTTACATACACACCACACATGAGTTCACCTGCTCCTCCCAAGGCAGGGCACAGGGAATGGTTTCACACTGGAAGTAGGTTTAGATCAGTGGAAGGTTTAGACAGTGGAAGGTGTCCCTGCACATGGCAAGGGGTGGGATGGGATGAGCTTTATGGTCCCTTCCTACCAAATCATCCCATGATTCAGTGATTCTATGGAGCACTGCCCATTCCAGACTTACCCTATTACTTTCCACAAAAACACCCAGAAACCCATCCAGGAGAAAATACAGTGACAATCTCCTTGGGCAGGCTTTGAAATGCATTTGTAGAAATCTCAATCACGTTAATTTCCCCAAAATTACACGAACTAGCAAAAAAAGCCTTTATCAGTCCAAGGAAAATGAACACTCAGGCTTCACACGTGGGTCTGAGCCACTGCACCACCCCTTCTGCCACATCGCCTGAAGTTCAGCCAAATTTCACGTTTAAGCAAGACGCAAAGCAGGCAGTGAGAATGCACCAATCCATCCTGCTGCACCGGGAAACGGGCGGTGCTGAGTGCCGGTGCGGGACGCTGCGGGAGCCACACACCAGCGAGGGGCTGGGACGCGGGGTCATGGCTGCGGCCCCCTCAACCTGCCGGGCTCCGCCCGCCTCCTCGGCGGCCCCGGCAGCGCCTCCCGAGCCGCAACAGCACGCGGAGCCCCGGACATCGGGATGGGACCTCTGGGACAGACCGATGCGAGGGGGGAAACCTAAGGGGCGCGGCCTAGAGGCGCGGGCATAGGACAGGGATCTGCGGGAACGGGACGGAGGAACAGTCTGAGAAAATCACAGCGTAACACGAGCGGCTCCAGGAAAGGGCCGGGCAGGCCCAACCGGCCCCGGGGCCGCGAGGAGGCGCCAAGGCCTGGCCGGGCCCAGGCCCACCACGAGGCGCCACTGAGGCCGGGACAGAGCGGTCCCGAGAGCTGCAAACGAGCCTTGCCCGCGGACATGCGGGGCCAGGACACAGGGAAGGGGGGGAGCAGCGCCGCGGTGAGGCCCAGGAGGCGCGGGAGGGGGGAGTGGGCAGAGCCGGGGCGAGACGGCTGCGGAGGGCCCGGGGAGGAGGGAGGGGTAAGAAAGGCTCCCGGTAACGGCGGGCGGGGCAGAGCGGGGACCCCGCGGACCCCCCAGTGCCCCTGCACTCACCGGCGCCGCTTCGCTGCGGCCCCTCCGCACCAGGCGCCCCCTCCGCCTCCACCTCACGCAGTTCCGGCCCGCGCGCGCGCTCTGCCGGCCCGCGGGAGCCGCCGGGAGCTGTAGTCCGGCCCGCTTAGAGCGCCGCCTGCCCGGCGCCTCCGCCGCACTACAGCTCCCAGCGGGCGTTGCGCGCGCCAGGTCGTCACTTCCACCTCCGTCCGTGGCGCGGCAGTGCATGCAACCCTTCCGTCAGGGAGCGGGACCGCGCGCGGGAAATGGCGGCGGGGGCGGTGACGGTGACGGGGCGCGTCCAGCCAGCGGGGCGCAGCCCGGCCTCCTCTAACGTGTGAGCGGCCAGGCCGCGGCGCGGCTCTCGCTGGAGGGGCTTCGCGGGGTCTCTCCGGTCCAGCCCCAATGGTGCAGGCCCCGGGCTCCTGGTTTGTCCCACGTGCGGCTCCTGAGGGCCTGGCAGGGAAGGGGTAGCCCTAGGACAGGGCCCTGCTTGCGGGTGGGGCCGCCGGGATGAGGTTTCTCCCCATCGCCAGGACGGAGCTGATGGACTGGGCAGTGCGGGGGGCTCCGGAGGCGAACCCGAGAACGGGGACGAACGTTCCCCACTGCTGTGGGGGCCGGGAGAGCGCCCTGCCCTGCCCTGCCCAGCCCTGCGGAGCACCGAGGTGCGGGCACGGACCCGCCCAGTCCCCTCCCCGGCCACAGAGAGGCACGCCGAGGGCATTGTCCACTTTTAATTATTGTCAAAGGTTGTCTGGATGCATAACACTGTCACAAGGGCACAGAGCAGCGTGGTGCCGGCCGGGCCCGGGGACACTGGACACACGGACATGCGGGGGAACGTGGGGACAGGGAGCTGTGACAAGGTCCCCCCGAGCCCCCAGAGCATCCCCACGCCCGGCCGGCTCTATTTACAGTATTCACAGACGTTGTACCCAGCGAGTTAAATAACTACATCATTACACCACACGTCTGGGGCGGCTCCGGCAGGCTGCGAGGGTGGGCTGTCAGTCTGATAAGGTGCATATTTAAAATAAAAAAACCCAACAAAACGAAATAAAAACGAGAACAAAGAGAGGAGCCAGGCGTCCTCGCCGGGGTCCTGCAGCCCCCGGGCGCCCGGGAGGAGCAGCGAGGGTCGTGTTCTGACGACAGCTACGGTTCTGCGTGGGCTGCCGGGGTCAGGGTGTGGGCAGAGGCCCCTGGGAACATCAGGCAGATCCTCACAGCACCTCTGCGGGTGGGGAGAACAGTGTGAGCCTCGGGTGTACAGAGTGCCATCCCCTCACACCCCTCACACTGCTCACCTGTCACCTGCGGGGGCTTCACCACAGCCTGCTTGAGGAAGGGCTCCTTGTCGCCAAAGGGGATGATGCTGCTGGGGCTACCACTGTGGTGGGAGAGATCCCGCAGCTCCTTGGAGCCCTCGGTGCTTGAGAAGCCGTTCTCATGCTTGCCGGGCTGCACGCCGTTCACCAGAGCCGCTGCCTCCTTGGAGCTGCAGGATGGGAGGGCTGGGCTCAGCCCCAGCCCTGCCACCCCCCGGCCCCCTCCCGGTGTCCCTGCGCTCACCTTGGCTGCAGCCCCTCACCCACCAAGCCCTTCGTTCCCCCCGGCGTCCCTGCGCTTGGGGTCTCCGTCTCCGGGAGCTCCTCTGCCTTTGGGATTGGCCCCAGGTGCTTCTCGCGGCCTGAGGACATGGCAGAACCTGGCTCAGCCATGGTTCAGGCCAGACCACGGCTGGGGGAAGCAGGCCCGGGGTGCCCACACACCTGGGACATCTTCCTGCTCAGCTGCTTTCCCGTTCACCACCTTCTTGTCGTCCTTTTTCTGCAGGGACAGGAGAGCTGTGAGGGTCTGCAGGCAGGGGCAGGAGGGCTCTGTCAAGTGCCCCAAGTCTCCAGTGTCCTCCCTGGGACAGAGGACAGGCTCCCACCTTGGTGTCTGCTGCATCTGACTTGCGTGTCCTCTTCATGATCTCCTCCAGGCGCTGCAGTCACAGAGGGTCTCACACACAGTCCTGGCCACCCAGACCTGCCCCTGGTGCCAGGCAGCATCCCTTCCAGGGAAAAACCTGCCCTGCCCCATGGCTGGAGATGCCCCCCACCCTCACCTTCTTCCTCTCCAGCCGCTCCTGCTCCTCCCGCTGGAAGTGCTTCTCCCTCTCCAGGCGCTGCCGCTCAGCCTCCTCACGCGCCCTCGCCTCGGCCTCTTCCTTCTGTGTCACAGCGGGGCAGGAATGGATGAGATGTGACAGGGAAGAAAAGGATGGGGCAGAGACCAGGACAGGGACTGTGGGGATGTGCTGCCTGGACAGCTCATCCCTCCTGCCACTCTGGACCGTGAGGGGCTGGGCTGGTTCTCACTCCTTCATCCCTCTGGAGAGTGAATCACAGGAGAACATCCCTCCCTTCCTCCTCCATCGCTGCCTTTGTCCCCCATTTCCTGCAGCCCCTTTCCCCCCCACTCTGTCACCCCAACCTGTCTCTGCAGCCGCTCCACCTCCTCTCGCTCAGCCTGGGCTCTCTCCTGGGCCTCTTGTTCCTCCTGCAGCCGCCGCTCCTCCTCCCGCTGCCGTGCCAGGGCCTCCCGCCGGCTCTGCTCCTCAGCCGCCCGCTGTGCCCGCTCCTCCTGCACCCGCCTGTGGGGAGGGGGCCCTTAGCATGGCAGGAGGCCAGGGCCGGGGGCCAGGGGGACAACACCCACCTCTCCTGCTCCTCCTGCTCCCGGCGCTCCCGCTCCTCCCGCTCCCGCTGCTCCCGGGCCTGGCGTCGCTTCTCCGCCAACAGCCGGGCAGCCTCCTCCCGGTCTGTGGTGCCAGCAGAGGGTCTGGCTGGGGGGCTGGCCGGCACAGGGCCAGGAGCCGCAGGAACTGGGGGGCCTGGGGAAGGCAGGCAGTGTCAGGGCTGCTCTGGCTTCTCCCAGCCCTGCAGCTTCCCTGGCCACACCATACCCACCTGCTGTCGGCTCTGCAGGCACCTTGGGGGGCTCAGGAAAGGCTGGGGGTGCCGGACCCCGCTCCTCCTCCTTCCTCTCCCGCGCTTTCACCTGGCCCTCCTGCTCTCCTCGCTCGTCCCGGGTCCTGGCCCGGACCTTGGGGGACGAATGGGCACTTCGAGGCAGGGGTGGCTTGTGGGGAGAGCTGAGGGCCAGGCTGGGGGACGCTGGGCGGGCCTTGGGGGTGGCAGGGGACGAGGGACGGTTCTTGGGAGTGGCAGGGGACGAGGGACGGTTCTTGGGGGTGGCAGGAGATGAAGGACGGTTCTTTGGGGCAGCAGGGGATGAGGGACGGTTCTTGGGGCCAGGGCTGCAAACAGCAAGAAACCGTGTTAGTGAGGCTGGGGCAGCCCCTGGGTGGGCTCAGGGGCTGGGAAGCCTCAGGGTGTGGGATCCCGACCTGCTGTCAGCTGCAGGCAGGAGCCGGGGCTGTGCTGCCGGCAGTGATTGCCGCTTCCTGAGGCTGCGCTCACGGGACAGGGCGCTGCGCTCCTTGGCATTCTCCCGATCCTTCTCCTTCTTCTCCTTCTTCTTCTGCTCCGGCCAAGGACAGACAGACATGGTGTCAGCGCTGGGTGCTGGGCTTGGCCAGAAGCCACACCGTGCCCCACAGCTGCCCTGGCACCCAGGGTCCCTGCGGGAGGTGGCACTCACGGGTGAGGGCTCGGTCCTGCGGCGCGGTGTCACATCAGGGCTGGCGGTGGCCACCTTCCGGCGCTCCCAGCAGCGGTGCGGCAGGCGGTGGTTGTGGCAGGGGCTGAGGGGGCTGGCGGAGGCTGAGCGCGGGCACACAGGCACTACAGGAGGAGTGACCAGGGTCAGGATGGAGCCGGCACCAACACCAGCTCCCCAGTGACTTCAGGCTCCCTCATCCTGGTTCCCTGCCTGTGCCAGGACCCCAGGGGCTCACCCTGCTCCTTGCCATTCCCAGCCAGCGTCACGGCACTCCGGCTGCGCGCGAGGAAGGACAAGGTGGGTGTCATCAGCCGGTCCACGATGCTGCTCTCCCATGGGCTCAGCTGCAAGCTCCGGTCTGGGGAGGGAGAGGGGCCATTAGTGCACCACAAAGCCCAGTCCTGCTCCCACAGCCACTGCTGGGAGAGAGCAGCCACGTGTCTGCAGCAATACCACGGCGCATGCACAGTTCCAGGAGTGCCCAGAGCTTGGCTGTGCTGGGGAGGGGTCCCCATGGCCCCACACAGCTGAGCAGGATGAAGGGCCATGCGGGCCCAGGCATGGGTGGACATCTGGGTGCCTGTGGACGGCGCTGTGGCATGATGACAGTGTCCTGTGGACACTGCAGTCACCATGTACCAGTGGTGCTGGGTGCCACCCTGAGGCTGCTGTCAAGCAGCCTCCCCACTCTGCCCTCTCCTTGTGCCCAGCAATGGCACCATTCTGTTCCCCTGCCTTGTGTGACCAAGGCCCTGGCACGTGCCAACTGCCCAGGGGACACCATAGTGTGCCCTCGTATCACGGGAGCTGTGCTGAATCACCAAGCGTGCCCCAGGAGCCAGGCCAAGCTCACAGCACCCACGGAACAGTGATGCCTGGCCACACAGCTGGCGCAGCTGGGCACCAAGCTGCCAATGGCTGCCCTGCAGCACATGTCACCAAACACCCCACGGCACATGGGAAACACCCACGGAGACAGGGCCCCTCTGCCCCTTTCCACTGGGTGTCAGGCCAGAGGCAGCACCAGCTGCTGGGAGGGGAGAGCTCAGAGCCATGGGTGCTGCAGGGGGACAGGGTGGCAGGTCTGACACGGGCCCAGGGAGATGCTGCTCCCACCTGGGCAGTGCTGACAGCCCCCAGGTGCCTGTCCCTGGGCTGAGCCCCAGCACAGGGTGGTGGGAGCTGCCTGCGTCACCACAGCCACCGGCGTCAGCTGCTCTGGCTATTAATACCCGTCCGGGAAGGCACCCATCACCAGGCAACCCCGAAACACAACAGCAGCCCCGGCACTGGACACATCCCTCTGTTGGACACGTCCCTCCAGCATGGCTGCAGCCCTGGGCAGCACTCCCAGGGCGAGGACGACCTTGCAGCACCACGGCCACAGAGCTCCATGGCACCCAGCCCCAGGAGCCTGTGGGGATACTGGCACCATGCCCAGCCCTAGGAGGGCTGGCAACAGGCAGCCCCTCTGTGGCTGCACCAGCACCCACCGGAGCTGCCCTGGGGCAGGGAGCCAGGCTCCCATCCCCGTCCTGGCATCCCATGGGGCTGCCACCACCCAGCCATTCCTCCTCCTCCTCCTCTTCCTTCTCCTCCCAGCCCACACAGCCTCAAGGAGCCACCGGCCGGTTCCAGCCTCCTCCCACAAACAGCAAACGGCTTCTCCTCTCTCCGCGGGCACCTGGGGATGGGGGACCCTGGCATCAGGAGTCCCCAGCGCTGGGCGGGGACCAGGCTGTGCCCCCTGCGCTGGGGCAAACGCAAAGGGCTCTTACTTCTACTGGGAGAGTTCCAGAGGGTGGCGGAGGATTTGGAGAGCCGCTTGTTGATTATAGAGTCGACGTGTTTGGGGAGGTTTACAGCGGACACCGAGCACCGGCTCGCACCTGGAGGAGGGAAAAGACACAAGGGCATTAAGGTCCCGGGGCTGGGGCTGGGCCCCCACATGCAGCATGCATGGCCGTGCCAGGGCACTGGGGCAGAAGTGGAAGGACCAGGGGAGATGCTGGAATCCAGGGACACGACACAGAATGGGGTAGGAGACGCTGGAATCCAGGGACACGACACAGAATGCGACAGGAGATGCTGAAGTCTGGGGACATGGCACAGAATGGGACAGGAGATGCTGGAATCCAGTGACACGACACTGAGTGGGGCCAGAGGAGATACTGGTGTCTGGGGACACGACACACAGCACTGGCATTCAGTATGGCAGTGTCTGAACCCTGCAGGGTCATGCTGGGATCATGCAGGGATCTCATCCTCAGAGAGCCAGGGCAGCTCCCAGGCCCTGCTACAACAGTCTTCTCAAACATAGCCCTGGGAATCAGGAGCAGCTGGTCGGGTACCCCGGCAGCATCAGGTGAGCATCCACCCTGGGGGAGCAGGGTGAGGGCAGCAGGTCCAGACAGACACGAGACAACACCACACTGTTGCTGGGTCACTATGGCACTGCCAGGACAGTGCTGGTGGTAGCAGCACCTCCACAAGTAGCTGGGATCTCCCCACCCTGGCTGGGTTCCTCTGGACAAAACAGCCAGGGAAGCTCAGGGCGGTGGAAGTAGATTTGTGAGTGACAGCTGGCAGCAGCTCCAGCAGCACATCCCGATGGGAAGTGGCAGGGGAAGGTGTCCCCTTGCCAGACCCTGCCAGGTGCTGCACCATGGACACCCCGACTGTGCCACGAGCCACAGTGGCACACACGGCACCAAGACAGGCGTACCCAGAACAGGGAGCCTGCACGCACAGCCCAGCCAGGTACAGCCAGGCACGCAACACCTGAATGCACACGGCACTGGGCACACGGTGCCAGTACGCACAATCTGGCACACAACACCTGTACACAGCTCGGTCAGGTACAGCCAGGAACACAACACCTGTACACAGTCTGGCCAGGTACAGCAGGGGCCAGCACAGCTGCCCCATGGCACGTGAAGGCCAGACAGTTTCCAGGGACACAACCCTCTCCTCTGTGTCACCATCCATGCCAGACAGTGCTAGCACCTGCCAGCACAGCACAGCAGTCAGGAGACAGTGGAGACCTCCACATTTCCAAGTGCTGAATTGTGCAGTGTCCCCAAGAAGCCCCCAAGGAGCAGGAGCAGCTTCTGCAGCCACACATACAGCCACGGTCACCTCCACACTGGACCTGGAGGGGCCAAGCACTGCCCCCACCCCCAGGACAAGGAGACACACCGCAGCACAGACCCCAACCAGAGCTTGCAGAGGCCTCGTGCAGCTCCACAGCCCCTGGGGCCAGGGGCTCTTCATGGCTGTTGGAGACCTGGCAGTGTGGCCATGGCATGCCAAGGCAGCCAGAGCTGCCCCCAGGCAGGTCTCTGAGTGGAACAGGGACTGTGATGCACAGCCTCCAGCTTACACCCAGCCCCACAGGAGCAGGAACAGCCACGGGATCCCATCAGTCCCCAGCACAGCCCAGAGTGATGGCAGCATGACCCCACCAAATGGGGCTGAGCTGGGTTTGAGGGTTGGCAGAGAGATGCCCAGCTGCTCCCACCGCTGTCAGAGCCACAGGGTCCCAAGGTGCCTGTGCCCAGCCCAGCACTCACCATCCTTGTGTGCAGGGGAGCCGTGGTGCAGGGCCCCAGCCCAGGACCACCGCTGCTGCCGGATCTCTGCCCACGTCTTCTTGACCGACCGCTGGATTGCTGCCTCATAGCGCTCCTGCCCAAGGGAGAGGGACAGGCTGAGCCTGGTGGCTGCAGGAGTGGGGCTGGGGCCAGCCAGAGCCCCCCAGCATGAGGCCATCACAGCGATAGGGGTGCTTGGAGGGACACAGGACAGTGATGCCTGCCCTGGCCAGGGCACATGTGCCAAGAATCTGGGCACAGCGCAGGCTCTGCACCATGAAGGAGGGGCAGCAGAGGACAGGCAGAGTGGGCAGCTCCTGAACAGCTCATGAAGCATCTCCTGAAGGGCTGCTGGAGCCATGAGAACTCCTCAGGGACTGTAACCCATGTGCTGCCCCAGCCCCAGGTCCACTGCACCCATGATACCCATCCCCACCCTCACCTTATTCTTCTCCAGCTTCTGCCTCTGCCGCTCCTCCAGGACTGCCCGGCGCTTCTCCGCCCGCAGCCGCTGCTCCTCCAGCCGCTTGCGCCGCTCCTCCAGCTGCTTCTCCCGCAGCAGCCGGGCCTTTTCCTCCTTCTCCAGCCACAGCACCCGCTTGGCAGCTGCGGGGGGCAGCGGGGTGTCACCGGAGGCACAGCCCTGGGCAGCCCCATGGTGGGACCGCGTGCCCATGCCGGCGGCGTGGGGCCACAGGCTGGCTGCGGCCGGGCTTGCGGGGCAGGCAGCATCACGGCGAGGGAGGGGTTTGGGCCAGGACAAAAGGAAGGCCGGGAGCCCGCCGGGAGCCCGCCGAGCCGCGCGGTGAACAATGGGGGAATGAGGGTGGAAAGAGCGCGGGGACAAGGAGGCCCCATGCGCAGCGCAGGGGCCCCGCTAGCCCGCTGCCCCAAGCCGCTCTGGGGCTGCCTGCACACGACAAAGCCAGGCACCAGGGCTGGTGGCACCTGCACAGACCCGGGGAGTGTCCAAAGCAGGGAGCAACAGTGTGCTGGGGGGTCAACAGCATGCCTGGGGGTCAGCAATGTGCCTAGGGGTCAGTGGTGTGCCCAGGGGTCAGCGGTGTGCCCAGGGGTTAGCAGTGTGCTGGGGAATCAGCCTGGTGGGCAGAGCTGCCAGCACTGCAGTTCCCGCCCGGGCTCAGCTCACCACAGCTAATGGGATTGCCCATGACCCGGCAAAGCTCCTTAGCCCCTGCCTCCCCCCACATCCACTTTCCCTCCCAGCCCCATACCCAGGTACTTGGCCCGCTCCTCGCGCCGCTCCTTCGCCTGCTTGTGCCTTGCCTGGGCTTTCTGGGCATCTGCAGAGGGGAAACACCATCAGGGTAGCACCTGGCCCCACCAGGCATCGATTGGTGCCCACAGGGAGCAGCATCACTGGAGGGAGCATTGCAGCCTCCTGGCACTCACCTTGCTTGGGCCGGGCGCTGGCAGCAGGAGACAGTGAGGGGCGGTTGCTCCGGGGGGTCACGTCCTTTGAAGGCCCAGCTGTGGCACCCAGGGAGTTCTTGGCATCAGGAGTGGCCCCTTCAGTGGCAGCTGGGGCTGGGGGCTGGCTCCCATGGGGCAGCATCTCCACTGAGCGAGGGGCAGCAGTGTGGACGGGGACAGGCTGGTCAGCGGTGTGGGGCAATGCCTCTTCTTTGGGGTGCTCAATCCCAGGCTGCTTGGGGGGTCCGGGAGGGGACCGGTCACACCGGGGGGGAACACTTTGTGCTGAGGGGACCACAGTCGCAGGGCTGGGGGACACGAGCTGTCCTGGCAGTGCCACGGCTGGAGGGCCGGGTTGGTCACTCTGTGGGGGGCTGCTCTCAGAGGGGTGCATCATGGCTGGTGGACGCTGCTGGGAAGGGAGCATGGCTGCAGGGACAGGTGAGACGATCTTTTCAGAGGGGGTGATGGCTGCAGGGACAGGTGGGACGGTCTTTCCCGAGGGGATGACATCAGGTCGGTCACGCTGAAGGGGGCTGCGCTCTCCCTGCAGGGCATCCCCAGGCGAAGGGGGTGGCATGGAGGGTGGGGGGATGCTGTCTCCCATCGGGGATGGTGGCTTCCCTGCAAGAGGGGCAGAGCAGAACACAAGGTCACTCAGCTGGTGAAGGCTGTGGAAGATCCATCCTCCCCAAATACAGTCCTCAGGGGGCACAGCCCTGTCCCCCCAAACACAGCTCTCAGAAACAAGGCTGGGGAGGGCAGTGGGACCCCACCTCAGCCCTGCTGCTGCCCCGATCCTGGGGGGCACCCACAGTGGGTGCCAGGCGCTGGGCACACAATGCACAGAGGGACAGCCGGGCTCCACCAGGCACTGCCACCACAAAGCTGCCCTTCATCCCCTGGCAGCTGCCGCCTGGCCCTGCCGTGGGGGGACACGGGGCCAGAGACCCCCCACGGGCACAGGGACCCACAGACTCCCCTGCCACTGTCCCTGAGGGGACGAGGATGTCGAGCACTTCCGCGGCACAGCCAGAGGCAGGATGGGCGCGGGCTGTGGACTGACTGACGTCACCTGTGACAGCCCATGGCCCCCATGCGCCACGGACCCGCAGCCATGAACTCATGGCCCAGGAATGCACACGAGGCTGCCAGACAGAGCCCCCTCCCCGCGTGGGGCCGGCCGTGGGGCAGCCCAGGGGATCTCCCTCATTCTGGATGACCCCTGGGGACCCCGAGGGAGCCCTGAGCACACCCCAACATGGTGCCAGCACCTGGCAATGCCATGGCACGTGCCCTCTGTAGAAGTGGTGTTGGAAGTGTCCTCAGTGACAACAGTGGTGCTGACTCCCCCAGCCCCCATTATCAGCCCTTTGCAAACAAACCCTTCAGTATTTGCCAGGATGCCAACTCCAACTCCCATGCAGCAGCAGCACCATCACTCCTGGCCAGAATGATGCCAGACCCACTCCAGAAGACACAGCTCCAGCCCCACGGGCACCACTGCAGAGTGGTGCAGAGAGCTCCAGCGGGGGTGGCAGAACCCCAGTGACCAGCACCCACCACCAGCTGATGTCACACACCGGCTCAGCCGTGTTTGCAGAGCTCTCCACAGCCCTCAGCGAGGGGCAAAGTGTGGGCTCTGCAAACACAGCCGGCGCCACTCCTCACCCGTCCCATGGCTTCTCACCCACCCCATGATTCCTCTCCCACCCCACGCTCTCATCCACCCCATGCTGGAGCACTCTGAGCCAAGGTCAGCCCAGGCTACCCAAAGAGGCATTGCCAGCCCCCTGCACTGACAGCATGGGCACACCCCAGGTCCCCTGGTCCCCAGAGAGGGGCTGGGGTTGCTGCTGCAGCCCCCCAGGCCAGGGCTGTGCCAACAGGATTCCCCCACCCTGGACTCTGTGGGGACACAGCAAGCCCCGGCCCCCCCCGCAGACTTTCCGGGTATTTTCTGCTGCAGGAAGCCGGCCCATCCCCTGGCCCCGATCCTGCACATCCCATGTCCCCAGCGCTGCGCCCTGCGAGGCAGCCATCAGTCTGATGAGGGACTGGGAGGTCCCCTGCTCTGTCCCCCCAGGGCTGCCTCAGATGGGCAACCACAGGCAGCAGGGCTTGGCAGCCCCCAGTTGCCAGATCTCAGGATGGAATCCCATGCTGGGAGGGGTGACCCTGGGACCACTGTGGTGGCACAGCCAAGCGCTGCCCACAGGGCCGAGTGAAAGCCAAGCCAGTCAAGTCAAGGCCAGGCTGATCCCCTGAGCAGATGGAAATACCTCAGGAGAGCCCTGGACATGTGGGGAGCACTGGCAGGGGACAGTGGGTGCCTCCTGCCACCCCACATAGACAGGCACAGAGCCCTGAGCAGGATCTGCCCTGCCCCACTGGCCAGAGAGACAACAGCACCTGTGGCCAGGGGAGGGCTGGCCAAGACTTCCAGGCCCAGCCAAGACCCCCAAGGTGGGGCAGGGCCAGCCCTGCCACCATCTGTCCCTGTCGCTGCTCCAGCACGGCAGCTGCCCTGAAACCCAACGCTGCCTGCGCCCAGGCGGCGCGGGCGTCCCCTCTCCCCCGGCCAGGGCATTCCACACGGATTAGCTCCCGTCCCCCCAGACACACAGGCATGGCTGTCCTGCAGCACCCAGCCTGGGTGAGCCCGCACGGCACCAGCCCCGCTGCTGCCACCGGGACAGCGCCGTGCCCAGCCCAGGGCGAGGTGCTGCCCTCGGTGCCACATCACCCAGCCCATCCTGCTCCTCCCATGGGTACCTGTGGCACTGCTGCCCGTGCCACTGAGCACCAGCGGCACCTCCAGCCCGGCAGTGCCCGGTGCAGTGCGGTTCTTTGGCCAGCAAATGGCCAGGGATGCTCAGCCAGGCACAGGCACATCCCCGGTGCCGTGAAGCGAGAGCACATCGAGGCCCGCGGGCGCTGCTCAGACCAGCGGCCCTCGTTAATTGTCCGCCACACACTCCTGCAGGGCACTGCCCATAAGAACGGGGGGGCACCCTCCTGATGTCACCTCAGCTCCCCCCAGCTCCCTATCCTTGTGTTCCCGCTCCGCAGCACAGCCAGAGCAGCCACAGGCTGCTCCACGTGCAGCGCCCAGGAGGGCACAGGGCATCAACCAGGGCTTGCCCCTGCCTCCGGGGACCAGGAGAGCAGGGCTGATGGGGCAGTGGAGGTCACTGGTGAGTACTGGAAAGCCACCCAAAGGTGCCGGTGTCACAGTGCCCAGGCACCCTGGCCATTGCATCAGTCCTTGCTGTGCCCTGAGGCTAGCCCAAGGAGCCACTGCTGGCCCTGCAGGGCTGCTCCCTACAGCCTGTGGGGACATCCATGTGTGCAATACACCCTCAGACCCTCCCTGGTGCAGCTGTTCCCAGCTGCCTCCCCTGCCTCGATAGCAGCCGCCCAGGGATGGGTCCCTGGGTCTCTTGTTGCCATCAGGTCCTCGTGCAGAGCAGGAAGGCAGCCGTGGCTGCAGAGCAGGGACTGCTCTGTGGGTGCTGGTGTCCACTCTACCTGAGGCCACCGGACCACCGTGGGATGTACCGCGATGCTCCAAGCCCTGGGGGTGCTCCAAACCCCAGCGCTGCCCCTGATCCCACGTCCACCTCAACACTCAGATGTGCCTTGGGGCTGAGCCCTGCCCTGTCCCATCCAGCTCTTGGGATTCCCCTATGCTGCAGCAACCCTGACACCTGGATGACAGGGACAATGAGCAAGTGCTCCTGACACATCCCTGGAACGTCCACAGCACATTCCCAACACGTCCCCACTACGTCCTGCCTGCAGGCACAGCACTGACACGCACCCTCAGTGCTGGCTCACATGCCTGGGCAGGGAGACATGGGCACTGCCAGCAGCCCCTGCCTCGGGGGTGGCCAGTACCACCCTGGCAGCCGCCATCAGCAATGACACCCTGTCCGCAATGGGGACAGCCACTTGCAGCCTGTCCCCAGGCACACGGGCACTGTCACCCATGGCTGGCTCCTCTCCCCAGCAGCTTGGAGCCAGTGAAACACAGCTGGCACCCGGCTGGGCTTCAGCCCACAGTGCCCCACCACTGCCCCACTTCAGGGGACTGGCCTCTGGGGACAGGCTGGAGCAGGGCAGGAGGCGCCAGGCAGCAGGACCCTTGTGAGGGCACAACCAGATGTCAGGAAGGAGAAAGAGACATATTCAGCCCCCTTTCCCAGGCTCATGTCCTGCCAAGGCTCCAGGACAGAGGTATGGGGGGCAGCCATGGGGGAGCTGCACCAGCCCCTCGGCCAGGGCAGAGGTCACTGAGCTCCCACGGCACTGGAGAGCCAGCAGTGATGTGCTGAGCTGCAGAGCAGCAAGGGGAACTTGGGATCTCGTGGTGAGAGCGAGGTCAGAGCCAGGGGGTTTCCAGGGTTTAAAACACACGCAAAGGAAAGAGCTGGAGCTGCTGCTGGTCCCAGCACCCCGACAGCAAACTGTGGTCACAACACAACCCCAAACAGCCCGAGAGCAGGGGCAGGAACACCTGCCTACCATCCATCTGGCACTGGCAGTGGCGACAGGAGGTGCCCTCGTCCTTGGGGCGACCCATGCGGCGCCACCAGTGCCCAGGGCAGCCAGCCCAGCTGCGTTCCCAAAAACCTGTCTGCTAGCACCACACTTGGGAAACAGAAACCTGGCTAGAAGGCAGGGCATGGGGCCCTGTGCCTGCCAGCATCCAGCCCCTCGGGGAGCAGCTCAGTACCCCCAAAAAAACAGGTCCTGTGCCTCACAACACAGATGCGGCACCTACCAGGGCTGGGGCCGTGCAGGATCCAGCTCTGATCCCGGCAGGCTTCCTGTGGGGCTGCCCAACCCTGCTCAGAGCCCTCCAAGGAGAGAGAGCTGTGCTAACTATTTTGGACATGGCACCACGGGACTGTCACATCATCACTCTGCACGTCGCATCACGTTGCTCTGACGGTTTCACAGCAGCAGCTCCTGCACTGGGAGAACTCCCGAGCTGCTGCTCCCAAACACAGGCACTGGCGGGCAACCAGCTCACCCTCCCTCTCTGCTGTGCCAAGGGACAAGGGCTGGAGAAGCTGGGGGAAAGCTGGATAAGGACAGACCTCTGCCTGCTCCCTGCTTTGGTCCTCGTCCCTCTGTCCACTGCATCCTTCTGCCAACCTGGGCAGCTCCGCAGGTCACACCCTGCCCTGGCTGCCCTTCATGCATTTCTGGCATCCAGAGCCGCTGGCTGCCCCACATATGGTGGTTCCTCGCCCCTTGAGTGAAATCCCGTCCCTGCTGGTGGCTCCGACCTGCTCCAGGCAACAACACAGGAAGCAGCCCGGGCTGCCCAGTCACACAGGTCACCCACATGGGACAGGTCAAGGAGGGTCCCTGAAGAAGGACATGGTGCAAAACTGCCCGTGCTCCTTCAGCACCATTCTGTGCTTACAGTGGAGCAGCCAATGACCCACACGGGTGTGCAAGGTGCCCAGGGCGGCCGGGAGCAGCCAGCCCCGGTCCCCGGGCAGCGACAGCACCAAGCAGGCAGGCCACGGCGGGCAGGAAGGCGGCAGAGGCAGAGAGCAGGACTCAGACAACATGTCTGGCGCAGGACGCGTCCTTAGGGCAGCGATGCCAGGACCCGCGGCCGGCTGGTGCAGGAGCCGCCGGTTTTCAGCATCGCCGGAGCCGCAGCCATCCCTCCCTCCCTCCCTCCCTCCCTCCCTCTCAGCGGGCCCGGACGATGGAGCACTGGGGCCGGGGGGGAGGGGAGCCGCCTCTCCTCTTCCTCCCGCGGTGGGAAGCGGCTCCGCCGCGGAGCT